>QLOT01001119.1:0-23593 GCA_003313875.1 Russula aff. compacta
GGCCAAGTTGGTCACTCGACTTGTGATAGACGTATACCTGGCGAAATGAACACCTAGGCAAGCGAGGTAGGATCATCAAGTGAGAACACATCGGCCTAGAGGATTCGCGGTGGCGATGCAAATAAGGCAGAGGAAGCGACCTTATGTTCATCTACTTGCCTTGTCTGCCAGTGGAAATTCAAGCCTTCAGGCCAAGCTTCAGGGCCCACGCTAGGAAGCACCGCAGCGGTGAAGATGAACGCATTGTACGCGACTGTTCAATAGCATTGTCCATTCGGCTCGAGTTCATTCACACGACCAGTTTTTTTTTTCATAAAAACATCTTTACAGCGAATTCGGAAAACCATGTCCGCATCGAAAAAAAAAATTTGGGCGTCTAGTGTCCCGGTAGTTTCCAAGCAGAGCGGAGTTCAATTAGGCCTGAGCGGAGTTCCATTACCACAGTTTTTTTTTACGAGGAGGGGGTCACACTCACCACTTGGTGTCTGTATGTGCAGCTTCCGCTCACTTTGCTATGTCTCGTCTTATTGAAGCACTTGATGACCCTCAGCAGCTTTCAGAGCTGCAACCAGCCACTCTTTTGACCAACCCTCCTCTCGATCCTTCTGTCTCAGATGTCACCTTTGAACTTGCGGTGCAAATTATGAAGCGCGCTCGTCTTTCTCATGCAAATGGGAAGGCAAAAAACTCCAAAGCTGATACAATCACCATGGGCCCCATCGATATGTCTACTAACATCAGCTGGGATGTTTTTTTGCAGGAGATTGCCGCCCTCATCAAATGCCAGCCTGATCAGCTCGCATCTGGTTCGTTCGAGTGGCATTGGTTGAAGCCTGCCAGCAGCCCCTGGCTGCCTTTGCGGAACAAGAACGGCCTTATCTCCCTGTTCAAAAGGGTTGCCACGTGCAGGAGAGAGCCGTATGTTATCATTCGGATGGATGCACCAAGGGCGAGCATTCAAGAACCGACACTTCCTTGGGCGCCATTGGGTGATCTCGTGGATCCCCTTTGTGACGACATACCCTCAGATAGTGATACCCCAGTTGCAAAGAAGGTATGTATGGTTTTTTCTTTTTTTTTTCTGGTCGGGTGTCTCACTCAGAAGTGTGCAGGGGAGGCTTGACCACCATCTTGAAAGTATCGCCACGAAACTCGCAGAAAAGTATCCCATTGGTCGCTGCGCATTACACCCTACTCTTCAGTGCTTTCATTACCGCCCAACCGACCTCCATTTTGAACTCAATCGCCCTCGCCACCTCATCTGGGCATCTGCAATCAGGAAGGGTAAGGCGTCATACGACAAGATCCCTATGGGGTCTAATCTTTTCAAGCCCAACCAAATGATCAAAAAAAAGCAAGCGGAGGCACGTCAAATAGATTCACCAACGTCTCCCCATGCTGAGTCATTTGCGCCCTCCAGCAGTGCTGCCTCATCCTTGCCCTCTGCGCCCTCGGGCAGTGCCACATCATCCTTGTCCTCTGCGCCCTCCGGCAGTGCCACCTCCTCTGCGTCACCAGCTATGCATCCCATGGCATTTTTTGGTGCAAACCCTTTTTTTGGTGCGCCTGCATTCCCCTGGAACCAAAATCCTATACTTCCCGCATACTTCCCCATCCCAAATCCACCCTCAGGTTACCAGTCAGTGCCGGCCCGCGTATCCCCGCCCTCATCACCAATTGACGTCGACTATGACATCGAGATGTTCTGCTCCAAGTACAACCTTGATGAAGATGCCGCGCATGGCCTCAGGGAACTTGGCTTCATCGTTGGATGGGACAACCTTGACCAATTGGGGGAGGAGGATGTCAAGAGGGCGGGTTTCAAGGCATTGGCTTGGAAGCGTGTCCTCAAGGCACACCGACAGTTTCGCAACGATCATGGAAAGTAGTTAGTTAGGACAATGGATAGTTGGATTTACATCACATTAGCTCACATACATAGGTCTTTGCTAGCAATACACATCACATAATGTCGTTCGTTGAGAATTGTCGAATCCGGCACTGCCCACTATACATCCATCAACACCCATTTGGGGGGAGTGGAACAGGCTCGGCATGATGATTTGGGGTCACTTGCCTATGTCCTCATGTACTTCCGTTGGGGTTGTTGATGAAGCGATGAAGCCCGATTGCACTACGTTGGCCATAGTTTCGAAGTTGGTTGGTGGCTTACTCACGCAAGTCAAAGAATCAGATGGGCTTGGGCCCTCCTAGTTGACACAAAGGCTTCCTCACTCGGTTTTCCATTACCCCTCTGCTCTCTCATCTATATTCAAGACCCCATCGAATCCTGCGCCTCTATGCCGGACTGCCGGACCGTGATAGCCAGTTTTCAACATTCGTTGAACCGTCGAATCCTCTACACCTCGGATTATGCCGAACTGCCGGACCGCATTAGCTGGTTTTCAACATTCGCCATCACCGTCACAACTACATTTGCGTGGCATCAAGCGCAAGGGATAAAAGGACAATACAAGCTTATTTAGTAATCTACATATTGTACCCTGAGTACATGAACCAGCCCTGTGTGACACCCACATGAATAGAACCTGCCGCCTCCAGTAGCTGCACCTCAGGGTTGTCGTGTTGTTGTAGGAGTTGCCAGTGCCGTCGAATCCAGGCCTTTACTGATAAAAAAAGATCAGTTAGTCACCAGTGCGACATGCTTTCACATACAGAAACTAAAGCTTTCTTCAATTGGGTTGAAGTCAGGGGAGTATGGGGGGAGAAAGAGGAGGAGGACGCCTTGTGCTTCTATGATCTCGCGAATTGCATTGATCTTGTGAATTGCACAGTTGTCAAGGATGATGATGCTGTTGTCTTGTGGGTAGGGGTTCATCTTCGGCAACTATGGTGTCGTCAGATAGTGCAAAGAAACAAAAAAAGTAGAAACGCACCAAGTCTTGTACAATAAAATCAAGGAACTCGGCACCATCGACTGAGCCTGGAACGACACGTACAGCCTCATAGCCATCCAGAGAAAGGGCTGCCACTATGCTATACCGCTCCCCACGCACGAAGTTTGCACGTATTGTCGGCCGCTGACCAGCTGGAGCACGGCCATAATGCCGATAGATTGTACGGTCGTCCTTGCTTGTTTCATTGACAAAGATGAGTTGTGCTGAGGTGTAATGTGTGTTGACCTCAGTCTTCCAGTCTTCTCTCAACTCTTCATCCCTCTCTGTGGCAGCCTTGTGCAACAGCTTGTATGTGAAGCCCGCATCACGGATGTTTTCAAACATCACGGTTTTTGACATGTTGACGTCATGAGCAACGGCAAGCCAGTCTTGAATTTCAGTGAGATACATCTCGGGTGTCTCAAGGATGAGGGTATGGAGATCGTGCGTCATGTCCGTATTGAGAAGGTGAGGGCGACCACGGAACAAGGGAGGTGGAGGAATGGGGGAGCCATGCTGTCGACAGTTTTCTTTCCAGCGGCGGATGCTGCGATCTGAGATGCCGAAGATCTCGCAGATGTCGTCCGGTGCATGACCATGTTCAATGAGCCACATTACACGGACTTTGATATCTTTGCTGATGATACAATAAACCATGGATGAATATTGATGAACGGTTGGAAAACAACGATCTGAACCTGCCGCCCCAAAATCACAGTGTGACCACAACACAAGCGTGACTATGACAGTGTGACTACGACCACTGCAAGCTCCACTCATGCCTAATTGAACTCCGCTCCGCTCGGAAACTACCAGGACACCCAAATTTTTTTTTTTCGACACGGACATGGTTTTCCGAATTCGCTGTAAGTGTATGCATGACTGAGGTGCTTGCAAAGGACCACAAGGACGTACTGTATCGGGGTAAGTGGATGTGCCAGTGACGGACGGAACGAATGAGATAATCGCTACCACCGGGCCGGGGTTGTGCTGCTCTTTGATGCCGGGGACGAACGTGCAGACCGCGGCGCCTCTCAGATGCTTTCTTTGGGAGGACGCCTGTTATCTCCCTCTCGTCTCTCGCTCTCAAAACTTGCACGACCATCGACTTTCAAAGGAGTAGCAGTTATGTCGACCATCCCGCCCGCACCCACATTCAAGCCATTCAACCTCGCGCTGATCCAGCTTGGCCAGATCGGCGCGGACAAGGGGGCCAATCTGAAGCATGCGAGGGACATGATACGCAGGGCTGCTAACGGCGAAGGCGTGGGTGGTGCACAAGGAAAGCCCGATCTTATCGTCCTTCCGGTGAGTGCGTTCTCTGCGTTGCTCCACGCAAACGGCTGCCTGAAGATTCTCTTATCTGCTGCGCAGGAGTGCTTTAACTCGCCTTACGGACATGTGCATTTCCCAATCTACGCGGAACCTATCGGGTTCAAAAGTGGCGAGAAATATAATGTGGAGGCTAGCGAGAGCGAGAGCGTAAAGGTGCTCTCCGAAGCAGCCAAATCAGAGGGCGTTTGGCTCTTGGGTGGTCCGCATAGTGCTTCATTCTGTTTGAAGCGTGTCCATGATCCCCATTCACAGGCTCGATTCCTGAGAAGGACGTTGATGGCAATGTTTATAATACGATGACTGTATACTCACCCCAAGGTGCGATTAGCTCCTCCATCGATCCGAATTGAACACCGACATCCGCACTAGGAGAGCTGGTAGCCACCCATAGAAAAATACATCTCTTCGACATTGACATCCCGGGGAAGATCACGTTCAAAGTTGCGTATATCAATGATTTCTTTGTGCTCCTATCTCATCTAGGCTCAGGAAAGTGAGACGCTGACTGGTGGCTCAACCACCAACTTTTTCGATACAGGAAAGGCACTTTCACATCGCCGTCAGGTATCTAGTTAATTCCGTATCCAGAGTTTGCCCGTATAGGGCTAGGTATCTGTTATGATGTGCGCTTCCCAGAGCTTGCGATGATCTCGGCGCGCCAAGGTAATGAATCAACCAAAAACACCTCAGACAGCCCAGTGACGGCATACAGGGTGCCATGTATTGATTTATCCGGGTGCCTTTAATCTGACAACTGGGCCGCTTCACTGGGAGCTGCTGCAGCGTGCAAGGTGCATGGCCTTTCATCTTTACGTTTGCGCCTACGCCTCAACCTCCCAATGACCAGAGCTGTTGACAACCAGATCTACTTCTCGATGTGCAGCCCTGCGCGGGATCTCACGGCGGGATACCATGCTGTGAGCTTTTCGTGATTCATTCCACGTAGACGCACCGTTAAAATCACCCATCACCATTTAAAGTGGGGCCATTCACTGGTTGTTGATCCAATGTAAGTTTCTCTGAGGCTTGGTTGCAAGCAGCCACAAATGATCCCCACAATGTATCAGGGGATCGAAACTTGTTGAGGCCGAAGACGGGGAAGCGATTTTGCACACGCGGATCAGTAAGTAGCCCCTTTCGAGTATAGCAGTGTATTGAGCGTGCCGTATGTATCGCAGATCCAAAGACCCTCACCGATGCCCGTGCGGGGATACCAGTTACGGTTCAGCGGCGATTTGACGTGTACCCGGACGTCAGTAAAGGGTTGTAAAAGTTCGGCGGTAGAAAATCTGTTCATCGAGTTGGTACAGTACTTCATTTCACACCACGTTGTCACCCCCACGTTGTCTTTCAACATCCCAGCATGTGACGCGCACGAGGAAAGCATGCTCACGGGGAGGCACAGTGGAGGCACCTACTCCGCCGTACCATTAATTGGGAACCCCCTTTCATACGGCGATTCCTCGTCTCATGAGAGGTAACCGCTTACAGCCATCTCGCAAGCCCGCCTCGATCCTCCTCTCCCTGCCTGAGATGCTACATACTCCGTGCAACGTCGATCCCAAGTGGTTTCTCCAGTGTCGTAGGGATGTCACACTTACCCCTCCGCTTTCAGTCTGAGCTGCTGTCCTGTGCACTTCCACTTGCAGCGATCCAGTTCCATGACACCCAATTGAATCCTGTGGCTGGCTGGGACTTGTAAGACCTCTTATAACCATACGGATCGAACCCAAATCTGCTTGGTATAAGACGAAGCAACGTGCATGATTGGCACGTGATAACCACAAGCTCATCATGACACATGACAAGTTACGTATATTGCGTGCACACTCAAGCTTGGGCATGTAGGCATCGTCAATACCATCAAGCATTCTTCGACCGAAACATCCTCGCCCGCATTACCGTCATCATCTACCCAAAATAAGTTGCGGGGACGTCAAATTGTCTCCCCTGTGACGGGCGGCCCCAGAGGTCTCTCCACGCCTCTACCTTCCCGAGCTCCCTCGCCCTTTCCCCAACAAAGTCAAGTGCGTATTTCGCCGCCACCTCGACGGGAGTATTGTCCTCGAGGATCCAACTTAGGATCAACTTTGTGTCGTATATCTGATACTGTCCCTGCTCGGGTCTCGGACCGCAGTTCTCTTTGACCATGTGTCTCTCGAGCTCTTCTTTACGAGTACCCCTCCAGGAACAAGATGGATGAGGGCAGTGAACCCAGCACGGGAGATGTATCGACAATATGTGTCGTTTCAAATTCTGTGGCCGGTACCCAACCTGCTCCCTGCACCCGGGACAGAACAGAGGTGGCTGTTTAGCGGTGGAGATGGAACAAGTCTATAGAGGTGACGGGTATGAGCGGCCCCATCTTTGATGAGAATCATGAGAATCGCCATACCCGAGCCTGGTCCGCGCTGGTACTAGCGGCGTCCTTAGTAAAGAGAGTGACGATGTTGTCCATTGTGGGGGGCAATCTTACGTTAGTAACTACCTGTGTCTGTGCAAGTTTTTGTTCCAATTTTGGGGGTGTTTCCGAGGGATCACAATATCACGAGACAAAGATGGAGAATACGAGTATCTGCATCGTGGTAACCCTTACTGTCACCGTTAGTGGGACCAGGACGAAGGGGAAAAGGAAACAAATAGCTGTTGTACTCGGAAAGGAAGTGGATGGATCCGGGGCCAAGGGCGAGCGTGTTTGTCAGCAAAACGAGAGAACCGACCGGAAATTTCTGGTGTGTTCCATCATTTTCTTTATCGGAACAGAACACAGGCTTGCACAGCCGGGCCTTTTCTTCGCACTCTTCTCCCTCCTCCCTCCTCTTCTAACAACAACCAGCTCTACCCAGTATCACCATCATGGTCAAGGAAACGTATGTTTTCAGTGTCCCGCATATTCACGACGCTCATCTTCAGCCTGCAGACAATACTACGATCTTCTCGAAGTACAACCCGATGCATCTGAAAGCGACCTCAAAAAGGCGTACCGGAAAAAGTAAACTAGAGTCCCTGCCTTTGCGTTGTGATAGTTGACAAAGCCCTCCGCAGAGCTCTCCGACTACACCCTGACAAAGGTGGCGACCCGGAACTTTTCAAGGAAGTCACGCATGCGTAAGCGGCGAGCACCCTAGAACCAAGTCTTTTTGATGTCCCCGTCATCCTAGATACGAAGTCCTCTCTGACCCACAAAAGCGTAATATCTATGACACGCGAGGAGAGGCGGGACTATCAGAGTCCGGTGGTATGGGTGGCATGGACCCACAGGTGTGCAGTCTCGGCTCACGTGGTATGACCTCGAGCTTAATGCACCGCCATTCCGTTTAGGACCTATTCAGCCAACTGTTCGGTGGTGGCGGATTCTTTGGAGGCGGCAGCTCGCGAAACCAGGGGCCGCGCAAGAGCAAGGACCTCATCCACCGGGTTCACGTATCTTTGGAGGATTTATATAAGGGCAAGACGACCAAGCTAGCCCTGACACGCAACGTCATCTGTCCAAAGTGCGATGGCAAAGGCGGAAAGGAGGGTGCTGTGCGGCCATGCGGTTCCTGCCAGGGTCGTGGTGTCCGCGTCACGCTGCGCCAGATGGGACCCATGATCCAACAATTACAACAGCCATGCGATGAGTGCTCGGGAACTGGCGAGATCATCAATCATCGTGACAAGTGCAAGAATTGCAACGCGCGCAAGGTGGTTTCGGAGAAGAAGATGCTCGAGGTGCACATCGACAAGGGCATGAAGGGTGGCCAGACGATCACCTTCACCGGCGAAAGTGACCAGGCGCCCGGCGTCGTGCCAGGCGATGTTGTCATTGTTATTGAGGAGAAGCCCCACGAACGCTTCAAGCGCACTGACAACAATCTCATGACCGACATCGAGATCGACCTCCTAACGGCCCTTGGAGGTGGCAAATTCAGCATCAAGCATCTAGATGAGCGAGCGTTGGTAGTGACGATAGCACCTGGCGAGATTGTGAAACAGGGTATGTCACGCAAGTGGGCTGCTCGCACATGATCTCATTTGACACCATCAACGTCATAGATGACCTAAAAGTAATTCACGGGCAGGGAATGCCATCCCAACGACACCACGAGTTGGGTGACCTCTTCGTCAAGGTGTCCATAAAGTGGCCAGAACACATCGATCCCAGCAAGATCCATCTCTTAGAGGAGGTGCTCCCGCCACGCAAGCCATTGCCCAAGCACCCGAGGGGCGTTCTTGTCGAAGACGTCGAGATGTCCGACGTCGATCCGCGGCAAGAGCGGGTGATGCAGGAAGAGGCGATGGATGAGGATGAGACAGAACCTCGCGTGCAGTGTGCGAATCAGTGATGTACTGTTTGTATTACACCCGTCCGGAGACTTTTTTTTGATCGCTATCCTTCAATATGTATTGTGTTTGCTCGTCATTCCCGTCTCGCCTTACCCTACGCCGTTATCGACCCGTAGCACTCTCATATAGATCCATTTCTTGCGCTCTTCATTTGGATCCACATATACTATACACAGATGTGCCACTCGATGTCCCAAATAATGACTTTCCCAAACATAGCCTGGAATTCAGTTTTCCCACCGAGTCTGGGAGAGTCTGTGATGAGTCCCCAATATAAAAATTAGCAGACAGGGTGGACTACCTGAGGGTTTAACTTGAAGTTTTCGTACATCTCTCTATTGAAGAAGCTGACTTCGGTCTCGTTCACTGTAATCGTGGCGCAATTTGTCTCAGTCGGGACAAATACCCCCAGAGCGCTGACATACTTAAACCGCACTCTGATAGTTGCTTGCCCTCATCAGAAAGGATCCACTCGTCATGGTCGAGATTGATAATAAGGTTAGTCGTCTAGAGAGCAAGTCAGTGCAGGCGGGGTTCTTTTGCCCATAACCACGGTAAGACCTTGGCCCCGTGGGCTTGCGTGTATAGCTTCAAGGTATCTACAAATGCCGATAGGGAGAATGAGAATGAGGGCAAGGGGAGAGTCAGTGTATCTCCTTGGCGAGCGAGGGGGCAGAGGGGAATTGACGACAGACCCATGTGCGCAAAGCGATAGGGTTTCCATCCGGGCTGGGTTTGGATCACTTAATGGAACCAGGAGTTGATTGAGAAGAAGAGGGACATAGTTCGAGACGCACACCACTCACCGTTGCGTATGATTTCTTTGAGATCTCCCACTGTGGTCGTCTCGAGGTTAATGTCGCGCAGGACGAGACTGCGCTCTGTACGAAACTCGAGGGACTTTATTACGCGTACGGTGATGATGGCGGATGTACTCGGCCGGGCAAGATTTGTGAGAGTATCATCGAAACCTGAAGCCATGCTAGACTGGAGAGACTCTGTGTTGTGCGATGGACGGTCAGCGGGGCAATCGGCCCGGGAACATCGACTTTCGCATCCTCCGACTGCGACTGGAGAGCGGTTTCCAGGCCGTCGCGGTAACAAATGAATGGCACCGCAAACTCACCACTTCTTACACCACCGACTCAACGCGCGACCCCTTCGACGCTGACGACGCTCCCCCAAGTCCTCTCCGCGCTCTCCTCGCTCGAGTCAGAAGAGGCCGAGCTGTCCAATTCGCTCTCCGCGCTCCTCGCCGACCAAGAGCCGATCCTCAACTCCCTCGCCCGCCTCCAGTCTCTCCTCCCACGCGTCGACGAGCTCCATGTCGAGGCGTCGGCGCTCTCGTATAAAGTCTCCGTCACCGCGCGCACGGCGGAACGCGTTGGTGGGCGTGTGCGCACGCTCGATGAGGAGATGCGCAGAGTGCGCGAGGCGAGCGATCGCGTTCAGCAGGTCATGGAACTCAAGGTCGGGTTTTTCTTTCCCTCTCTCATCATTCTGCTTTTTTTTGCATGTTCACATACGCTTGTTCCGCGCCAGTCATCCTTGTCCGCTCTTCAGTCGTCTATGGACGCGCAGGATTGGGAGTCGGCGACGCGACATTGTGCACGGGCTATGACTCTTCCCGATGGCGTGATAAACGGTGCTTTTGCAGAGACGGCCGTTGTAGGTTCTTTATCTTTATCTTCCTTCCTCGACTTTACCTTATGGCCTTTCGAATAATATAATAGCCCTCCACGGAGAATCCCTTGCCTCCCGCACAGGCATTGAAGGATGCGCGGACGCATCTCCTTCAAGTTTTCACCCGCCAATTCACAGAAGCGACAAAGGCTCGGGACGCAGTTGCCACGACGCGCTTTTTTAAGCTGTTTCCAGCAATCGGCTGTGAGACCGAGGGATTGGAGGCGTATGCATCGTTCATCGTGGATCTAGTGAAAGTGCGACCCCCTGCGTCTGCGCAAAGTAAGTTCGCACCGGACTGTCTCATCAGTGGGCTAGCGCCTTAACGACTACTCCACGTAGCATCTTCCCCGCTGTACTACATCACCGCTTTGACAGCGCTCTTTGAGAGCATAGCCATGATCGTTGACCAGCACCAGCCCGTAGTCGAGAATTACTACGGCCCGGGAAAGATGGCCAGTGTGGTAACGCGCCTCTTGCAGGAGTGTGATCGTGTCTGCAAAAGCCTGATCGACGGGTGGGAGGAAGAACGGGGGATGAAGCGTAAGGTATAGACGACTCTACCTCCTTGATTGTGTCGGGGTTGAACGGCTGTAGCTTGTAGATGTAACAACCCTGAACTTGCCATCGGCCACACCTTCACCAACGGCTGTACGGCGACCCCCGCCAGCGCCCCATTCCGAAGAGGATGTGAACCCACGCGACATCGACAAGGTTATCTCCGAGGCTGCGGGGATGGCAGGACGGTGGAACCTTTTCAAGCGTTTCCTGGTTGATCGTCTAAAGGTCAGCCGATCCCTCTCTCCTCTACTTCGTGTTGCGAATAGTGTCTTAAACGTGGAGGTTAGGGCGATAGCGACGATGAAGGCGAGGACGACCCCTCACATCTATCACATGGCGGGCTATCCAGACCGGCATCCCCAGAAACCAAGAAACTACCGGATAGTTCCTCGCATACTGTATCCGAAGAGCTGAAAGCCGTTGAGTCGTCCGCGTGCAACAAACTCTTCGAAGATCTCCTAAGCACGTATTATACTCCGCTAGAGGTCTGGTACACGCGGAGCGCTGTCGACAAAGTCCTACCTTTCCTTGTATTATCTGCTTTGCACGGTGCTAAAGTCGTATGTAGGCGCACCGTCTTTCAACCCCAGATACGACATCATTGCCAGCAACAACAACCACACCTGACGATGCTTTCTACATCTTCAAGGTTGTCCTTTCGCGACTTCTCTCTACAGGCGCGCCCACAGTTGTCGAGCGGACCGGCGCGGCGCTGCGTAGCGTGATCGAGAACGACTATGCTGGTACCATCCGACGCAAGATGGACGACGTATATCGCAACGCGGGCGTTGGACGAGGAGAAAAGGTTGAGCGCGAGAACCGCGCCGCGTTCATCGTGCGTAGACGCCCACATCCTCATCATGGTCTCAGTCGCATAGAGACTAGGACCATGTGTAGATATTACTGAACGACCTGGATGTGTCCGCGTCGCACATGGATCGCCTCGTAAAAGACCTGCTCTCCACACCCGTGATACCACAAACGTTTCCGATGGAAGAGGTCGAGGCGGCCCGCAGGAGCATCTCGTCGTTCTCGAGCATCGTACCAAAGTTCCAGTCGACCCTGCGCGTGGGCGTCGAGCAGCTGTTCAACCAGCTTCTGCGGCCGAAGCTCCGCACGTTGCTGGCGGATGTGTACAAGGACGTGTCCTACGTCCTCGACGACGATGCGTATGCCGCCGCGGAATATCAAGACGTCGTGCGGAAACGCTTTATAAAAGCTTGGGAGGGTCTGGCAGAGGGCTACAAGGTACGGTATGACGAGACAAAAATAAAAAGGATGGTTTTGTTCGTGCTGTGGGATCTCATGTGAATCTTGTTGCTCAGGACACGCTCACGGAGAATAACTTTCGCCTCTTTTTTGGACTTGCGTTGGACGTGCTGATCCGACCTTGGGAAAAGCTGGTTCTTGGCCTGAAGTACAACGAGGTACGAGGCAACGCCGTCCTCCACTTCTTTCCGCAGACCTTTTCTCTTTCTCACACACACAACCTTACCCTTTCACCCCTTCTGCCCGCCGTGCAGCTCGGTGCAATCCGTTTCGATCGCGATTTGCGAGCGATCACGACGTACCTTTCCTCGCAAACCGTCTTTGGCGACGTGCGCGAAAAGTTTGTGCGACTCCAGCAGATCGCCACGTTGCTCAACCTCGATCAGGTGCGTGCCCTTTCCTTTTCCTTTTCATTGTGAGTTGGTTCTGATGAGTGGCACGTTCGGCGAAGCAGGAAGAGGACGTGGACGAATTTTACAACGGTTCTGGGATCACATGGAAGTTGAGCGAGCAGGATGCGCGGACGGTCGCTGGACTCAGGCTTTAAGTAGTACCCTCATAGAGACCTTTGCCCACGAGTGTCTGTATATTTAAAAAAAAATTAATGCTGCCTTTGCCTCGGGTGGTCCCTTCATCACGGCGCGATGGAATTGGGATCGTTCAGTTATATACTCCCTTTGTCTTGATTCTGCCTCTGTCGATGTGATGGAGAGTTCCTCTGGTGATCACAAGGCTGGATCCCCCGAGTGATAGTGATATCTCCTTCGATAAAAGTGACGACAAACCAACCGGACCTACCAGTTCGGTTATGGGCTCGTCTGAGTGTGTGTAAATTAACCTTACCACATCTAGCAGCCATACGTAGGTGGGAAGCCCTAAAGCAGCGAAAAAACTTGTCCATCGTTATAATAGGCAGGTCGTTGGGCAGAGAGCAAACGGGTCCAGGTTATGACTCGGCGCGTAATAATTATTACAACTGTCGAATGTTGCAAACAACAGACCTAATCAGGTGTCAAATGATGATACAAGAGCGTGGGTAACATCCTCAAGATCAGAAGAAACAGACGTAACGGCCATCTTCAATGGCGGGGTGAGGTTTATTACACAACGTGCTATCCTCGGCGAAGGGCATCCAGGCGGGCTTGCAAGGCGTCTTCATCCGTCACATTTCCTCCGCCTCCACCACCGCCTCCAGACCCAGTGTCCCCGGGTGGAGGAGCAGGGCCGTCACCAAGAGCAACGGGTTGACGCTCAGCCATTGTTGAAGAGGTAGCCAAGCCTGTCGGCGCGTCGGCCAGCTGTGCAGGACAATCAGTCAGCGGTGGCGAGGTGATAAAGCCAAAGAGAGAGACAGATGGACACGCACCTGCTGCGATAGTCCGACGCCGATCTCGTCGAGGACCTGCTTGAGGATCTTATCGCTTTCTTCCTCCTCGTCCTCGAGGTCATCATCCATGACGTCATCGACCGCATCGCTCATCATCTCCTCTTTCATGTCCATCGTCGCGCTCTCGCGCTCAAAGTCGTTCATGATGCGCTGGATCTGCGGGAGGTTGAGTCCCCGGTTCATACTTTTCATCGCCTGTAAAAGGTTTACATTCCGACCGTCAGCAATCGAGAGCAGAGATATGAGACGGGAACGCAGGCCCGCAAGGGGGGAAGGGAGACAAACGGCGAACACGAGTGGCGCCGCGCATGGCTTCGGCCATTTGCTGGTTGCTGCGCAGCGTCTGGATGCGCAGTCCAACCGCTTGCAGTTGCGTGCGCATCTGGTAGAACTTTTGAACATAACGACGCGTGCGAACCAGGTCCTTCGCCATGACCTTGCATGCGTTCTGTGCAGCGCAGTAATTGCACATCTCTTAGAAAACGACATGATGATTATGGCGAGGTGCGTACGAGTTGTCCCGCCTTGGCACTTTTCTTGATGTCCATGATGAGCTTCTTTTCGCTCTGCTCGAGCTTTGTACGCTCGCGGTCGAGTTCGCGCTGTGCCTTTGCCAGCGAGCGCTGATGTTGTCGCAGACGTTCTGCTGGCGTTACGGTACGGCCGAAGAGGGCCTCCTACGATCGATCGTACACCATTGTGGCATAGTACAGCACGATAATAGGAGAACGAACGTACGACGATGTTCATGATTGATTTGCTAAAGATGAAGAGACTAGTCGCTCCGTCTGCCTCTACCCGCAGTCCCGCAGTCCCAGTCCAGCCGGACCGAGTCAGAGTCAGTTCAGGTCCGGAGATGGACTTGGCTCCCATCGGCGCGCACTGTTCGCTCCCTTCTTGCCACAAACTCGACCTACTACCGATCCGATGTCGTTGTGACAAGCAATTCTGCAAGGATCACGTCTTCCCGGACGCTCATCAATGTCCCGTCGATCCATCCCAGACACTGAGGGACGCGTCGCCCGGCGCACTCCAGAAACTCCAGCGCTGTGCTTTCGTCTCCTGCAGCAAGCCCAGCCTCGAAGGATTCGTCGGTGACTCAGCGGAGAAAGAGGGAAGGACGTCTGCGCTGTGTCCGCGGTGTATGCTTGCCTACTGTGCCTCGTGAGCTCCGATTTCACCTCCACACAGCACCCATTGCGTTTATTCTCTTCTCTTCAAAACTCAAGGTTCCTCATAACTTTATCAGACATCGTGATACATCACAACATGCATGTCCAGGCCCAGAGCCCGCCGCGGCACCTAAGAACGAAGCTGCTCATGCTCTGCTCGCTAAACACTTCTCCAATGCCGCCGCGACGTCGAGCCACAGACCCGCGTCCGCACCTCGGCGCAAGGTCCCCACGGACCCAAAGAAACTGGCACAGTTCGAGAAAGTCGAGTTCATGAAGATGCGCCATCGTGCGGTGCCGGCAGATCCAAGAGACAAGCCAGGTTCCATCGGAGTCGAACAGCGACTGCACGTCAGGGTGAGTTGTGAAGGCGACCCCGAAACGACTCAGAAGATCTTCTGGTTCCGCAAGGTCAGCCAGTCTCTTTGCGTCGTGTTCCTTTATTTTTCTGCACACTCAAGCACCTCTAACAAGTCTGTGGGCACTGGGAGAGCACTTGATCTGCTTGCTCGCCACTTCAATGTCCAGGAAGCTGCGGTAAGTACAGGCCTTGTGGCCTCGGTATTTTTGTTCACTACCTTACAGCCACCACGCCTGTCTCGGCGCAAAACGGCCAGCCAGGAAGAGCTCGTAGATTTAGAAACTGATCGACTTCTCCGTGAGCAGATCGAAGATGGATGTGAACTTGTCCTTAGTCCGAATCATTCATGACCGATTCATATGTACTTTTCATATTGTATGATTCGACTACGAATTTACTAGTGCCTGATGGGAACGATTAACGTGACATTGGGAAGGATGATCACATTGGTCCCTTCATAGCCCGGACTACGGCATTCAATCGTGAAAAGGTTTTATTGTAGTAGATAGCATTAGGGACAAAGCACCAGGTAAGTATGCAATAACAGCGGTATCTCAAGTAATTCATGCGACCAGCGCAGCAAGTCGCCGGAGATGGGAGACGTTTAGGTATGCAGGAACATAGGTCTCGAGGCCGTTCACCTCTCGGGGTAAGGGTAGTTCGTATGGGCCAACCTCCTCGGCCTCTGGTAATAGAAGATGGTCATTTCGGTCGTTCGCAATGACGCGCGATGCGACAATACGCAAAATCTCGGGTGAAATGGGGTTCTAAAATCCCTGTGAGTCTAGCACCATGATCTACCTCATGTGTCAATCGTACCTCGTAGTCGGCCACGTAGTAGTTTGTGCACATGCGTTGTATTTGCATAGGGCTCAGCATCCAACAGACGTCGTAGATAATCTCAATGTCTTCAGCCGTTGCCTGTGAATTTTCAGTGAGCCAACGCAGCCAAGCACTTTGAGAAAGTCACGAACTTTCTTGAGTTGCAGCAATTTAGTTGCTTGCATCAGGTGCTCCAACTGCAAGGTACCCTCCGGCATATCATGGGACTTGCACCACTCTTCTATCCGCGTGATATTGTACTGGATTTGCATCGCTAGAACCCACTCAATTAGCAAAAGTTGCGGAGAATCCGAGAACCCAACAGAAACCTACCGCGCTTCCAAGAGGAGAAGTTCCTTCGCATGAGTAGATCATTGAAGCTAATCACCCCGATCAACTTGAGGAGTTCTGTCACGACCTGCTGCACTACACCCTCCTCCATGTAGTAGCTCTTCAGACTCTTCCACACCTTGTTTAGCAGGTTGAGGATGTCATCCATGCTGAACGCTGGCTGGCTATTGGAATGGAAGACGCGATTGAACAAACGTCCTCCCCCGTCGCTTGCGATGAAACCTGGTAGGGACTGGCTCTCGATGAGGGCGGGAACAACCATCTTCGTGAGTTTCTTTTTCGTCTCCGTCATCCATGTGTGGTATATGTTGTATTCCAAACTGTCCAAGTCGTGCTTCACGACGACAACCAGGCGCTCATAGTCCGACCAATCGAACGGGCGCACGGCGTTCTCTTCGCCAGGTCCAATACCCTGCAGCATGTCTGACTCGGCGACACAGATGAAAGAGAGCATCTCATGGACGTTCGATAACCAGAAAATACCCGGGATTATCGAATCTTCGCCGATGAAGGTCTGTTAAGGCATCAGATGGGGAGACATAATTACTAAGCAAAGGAACACTAGCCATCACATGAGCCTGTATCGTCTGCATAACGTTCGCTAGGAACCGTTCGCTCTCGGTTATTAGGCCATACTTCCACATCTCGTTTGTGACCAGACTGATAAGATTTGCTGGGAACAAGATCTCCTTGACGGCTGATGGATTTGTTAGGCTTGGCAAGGGGATCTTGAGGCCCTTGATGAGGCCATCCAAAACGTCCTCGTCTAGACTACGAATGTCTTGGAGAAGACGGATCTTCTCTTCTGCGGGATCGTCGTAGATATCCGACAGACCATTTGCACCACGGAAGCGCGGTATTCCTTCCTCTCCGTTGAATGCCACGGACACCGCACGTGGATTCGCAGCCTGTGTACGTTTCACAAAGGACATCAGTTCATCCGCAGAGGTACGGTTATCATTGCCGCCTAATGCATAGACACCAGCGGAACTGTGTCGTCGTTGATGCCGTACTGAGGGGGAAGTGGTGTGAGAGCCATTTACACCCTGGACATCCTCGGGTGCTGAATGGTCCAATTGGCGTAGCGTAGGCGCAAATGTAGGAGACACGGGTGGATCCCGCGCGCCGCGGGTGAGGGACTGAAGGGCATGCGCACGGTTGAGCTGCTCGCGCAGACTGCTAACTTCATTCTTAAGAGTGAGAATGAGGGAGCTGTCCTCTGCGGTACGGATAGGCATGAGGTCAACATGCTTGGCACGGTGCTCGAGCTCCGAGGCATGGCGCGTCAAGTCGTCCTCAAGTTTACGAATTGTCTGCTCCCGCTCGTGGACCGTGGTCATCGCCTCCTCCAGACGCTTTTCGATAGCTTCCTTTTGCAGGAGGAGTTCATCACGGCGAGTCAGCTCTGTCTGAGATGCAGCGAGGTCTGAAGTGAGTTGCTTGGCACGCGCATCGACTTCTTCATGCCGGGAAATCCATGACTTGAGCTGGAGTTCAACCGCAGTGAGTTTAGCAGTCACTTCATTCTTCTCTTCCGTTCGCCTCTGTAGCGTCTGCGTGAGCTCAACAACCTTATTCTCCAGACGGTAAGAAATCTCCTTGAACTTGGAGACAGAACGGGCCTCGGCTTTGAGAGCTTTGAGCTGCTTGCGGGCTAACCTCCTACGGACACAAGACTGCAAATAGATGACACGACGGACATCTAAACGGTAAGCTCTCCGAGTAAGACTATCGAGGTCCTGTGAGTATAACACATTGGAAGGTGTACACCGACGTACACTCCGCGGAAAAGGCCTTGCAAAAGTGTAGTTGCGTGAGCACGTCGTCGTTCGTGGTAGGCGCGACGAGCCTGGACACCCCGAATTCCTAAGCGAAATTGGTGATCAGAATCGGCGGAGGGGATGAACACAGTGCACGTACGGCTCTGGAAGCGGACGACGGCTCTTCGAATCTCCGTGAAGCGTTTTCTTTGAACGTAGCGTCGCGCAATCTTTTGGAACCGGATAGCAGCAGTCGCCCGACGGACCTGAGCCACGAAGCGCTTGGCCATGATCCCACGCCACCACGTCTGAATCTTGATGGCGGCAATCCGCATCTCACGGTAGCGCTTCGCACACACATACCGCCGCATATTCTTTTGAACCACAGTGACCAAAGCGTTGAGCCGATCAGAACGTAACGTTTCAAGGGCAGCGAGCATGCCCGCACGGAAGAAGATCTTAGTCTTTCCGTTCTGAGATTTATCGGGGTCGTTGATAGTCCTCTCTAGGATGAGTGAACAGAGGCCATTCAATTCCATGTTCTGGATCATTGGACCCCACTGAGAAGACGGTACGAGCATGTAATACCTACACACAACACACTGTGGGTCACATGGAGGACTCGAGAATAGAGGAACTACAAACCGTTCAGCAAACTCCTCATAGGTCCACCGTGTAGGGTAACCAGCGCAGCTGATTCGGATGGTCTCAAGTACACCGCAAGCGCGAAGTTGGCCCAGAACTTGTTGAGGGACGAACTTCCAGGCCTCCTTTTGCTCGTTCGGTTTGATGCAGCGAATGTAGTGGACATTCGTAATACCGAGCGTCTCCATCAAGTTGGCTAAAGAAGCCTTAAAGATTGAAGCCTGAGTCGGTTTCCGCGCAGCTGCACCAGGGCGCTTGGGACCAGACATTGCTGAATTCACCAAGGAAGTACGCCCCGGATCGGGGATGAATGACTGCCGACGAGAGGCTGTACTTGTATCAGAGACGGCTGGAGAGTTGGGCATTGGGCTCTCCGGAGACTTAGTCGAAGCCAAAGCAGCGTCAAGCACTTCCCGAAGGAACGGATTCCTCGTCGACGCCAGAAGTGTCATGTGCTCATCAGGAACAGTGTCACGATTCTTCTCCAAAAACCCTTCAGCTTCGTACGTAACGTCGAGCGCATAGTGCGCGATTGTGAAGGCAGTGTTTCCAAACCGAGGTTTTTTGAAAACCTCCTTCGTCTGGGGTTTTGAAATCTGTGCGTAGAGCTTCTGAAGGAACGATGCATCCGTTCCGGAAGGGAGACGCGACTCCTCGTCCAAAAGCGCCAGAACACCCAGCTTACCCTCTATGACATCAATGCAAGGCTGATTATCCGAAAATTCAATGAACTTCCAGTTAATCTTTTCCTTCACATATTCCTCTTGTTCGAGTTTGAAGACATGTGCATTGAACTACGAAGCATGTCAGATGACGTACGGATAATATATGAATTTTCACCGACTTCCTGTTGCAGCTTCTCATTCGCGTAGTTAATGCTGAACTGTTCAAAGGAATTCTGAAGGGGACATGTCACAAAACCATACCCACACAAATCGTTGGTATTATTACCTTCTGGAAATGCTCGAAACCATAGATGTCGAGGACACCGATGAACATCTCGGCGCGTTTTTCCGCCTCGCCGTTCTCTCCGGCCAAGCTCTCATTGACGATGGCAACGAGCCACTCGAACAGACAGACATACACGAATTTTGCAACGGAATCACGGACAACAGTTGCCTGTGCAGGGTTGAGAGCTGTTATAATTTTCTCTGAACGTGTAGTAATTTGCTTCTTGACAGTCCATTTCTTGAACTCTGCTTTGTCAACCCCCAGAAAACGCGTGGCCAGCAAAAGTTCTGGGTCATTTTCATCTATCGCAGCATCCGACCGCGCCTGCGAGATCTTGACGTTGCCGAGATGAAGCAGAGCAGATAGAAGGCGAAATACAGCCCATTGCTGTTCAACAGAGATACCGATAGTTGAGAGGGCATGCTGAGTTGTTCGAAACTCCTCTGCATCATCGACACCGGGAATGGGAGTAGATTGAGGGCCACCTTGCCTCAAGTAGTGAAACTTGGTGATATCGGTATCTAGGCCGAGATCCTTGCGTTCTTTCAGGGGTGCGCCGGCACATAGTTGGTAGAAAATGTGATAGTTGCGTTCGGTCAAAGGCTGGAAAACGATGCGGGAACGTTCGAGAAGATAAGTACGAATTCTTGCACCGACGATTTCTTGTTTTCCGTCAAAGAGAATCTATAAAGAAGATTCTGCAAATGATACACAACAGCCATACACGGTACGAACCTGGATATACTTGCCAAACCGAGAGGAATTGTCATTACGTGTAGTCTTCGCATTACCAAACGCCTCTAGGACAGGATTGGTGGCCAAAATTTGACGCTCTACCTCGCTTGATTCGTCTAAGGAAAGCTTTGTTCTCGTCTTTGCGTTCGAGTCGGGGGGATTAATCGATGCCAGATAACGCATTATGTATTTCGCCTGCACCATATTGAGTACTCAGGTGAAAATGTCACGCAAGACACTCACAGATTCAGTCTTCCCTGCGCCACTAGAATGACCTTGTCAACTTGACTTCCGGTCGCGATCGTACCACGTACCTTTCTCCCGAAACGATAATTGTCTGACCTGTGCCCTCTTTCCGCATAGCAGTGTACGCATCCTCTGCAATAGCAAATAAGTGGGGCTCGAGTTCCCCTCGCTTTCGTCCACTGTACGCCTGAATGATCTCAGGGCCATACTGGGTAACGCGTTGAAAAGGGTTCATGGCAATCAAAACAATACCACTATAGGTGTAGATACTATGCTGTGCATAACGGTTCCGAATGGTATGGAGGACTAGGTAGATATTGAAGAAAATGAGCATTGTGGAGATAGACGAAGCGCACCTGAGGGTTCATTAAGATGAGATAAGGTAGCAAGATCGTCAGCTGTCTCCAGTAGAGGAGGATTTCGTAAAGGTGGTAGATCATCTTGGCCGTCTCTGATAGCTTTGACAGTAGTGTCGATGATGATTTCCTGAAGGCAAGATTCGGTCAAAGTTTGGTGTCAATGATAAAAAAAAAGACGCGCAGACTGACCTTGCCTCGGTCGTCGACGAAGGTAAGCTTGATGGCTTCGCCAGAACCCCTGCCAACATTTGTGACTTCAGCCGAAATCCAACCTTGTTCCTTATCTGTGAACCAGACCCTGGTCCCCTTGCTGTAAATGTTCTCTGCCATGGGCCAGGCGGACGTCGTGACGATTGTCTTGATGATTCTTCGCGAATTAATTGCCGGGTCTTTCGCACGGCCACCTGATCTCGTGCCTGCGCCATCTAGAAGACCGGATCAAGTCGTCGAGTTTTGAGCCACTCCACTTCCAACTCCATCTCTGATGCATGGCCCACATTTTCTCAGGTCAGATTTCTGACTTTTTTACACGACGCGTCCTTGCTCGCTTGCTTTCAACTTTGCTATGCTGTACCGTTCTCGTTGTCAAATCTTGGTCCCGATTCGGAGGTCCCACTGCTTTTTTGCTTCTCACGCTTAAAGAATTAGTTTTTTCCGCGCAAGAAACACTTGCCCAACATTTGGAGGCTACCATTCTCAACATCACTGGAGCCCTTTTTGGCATCGGTCTCTCAACTTTGGCGAGATACCTCGCCTCTTTACAGCCCGACCTTTCTGCCGCTTCGAGAGCGATCCCCGCTATTTTCCTCGTTTTCATTGCCTTCGTTGGTGTGTAGCGCCCTCCATCTCCTACCTCCTCACCCACTAATGGCGCTGAAGCTGGCTGGGCCAAAAGCCGGTTGCCTCGACTGCAACTATCCGCTCGTATATCATGCTTTGTATCTATTTGGCTTTTGACTACCAATGCTGGTGTATCAAATGTCAGTGTGATCTGTTTGTAACCCGTAATCGTTGTAGATTGAATGCCATGATGAACAGAATGCCGTGCATACCGCTACTTCCTTCATCTGGATGACGCTGTCGGCTGCACTAATATGCCTCATCAGTGACATGTTATTCCTACGCTGGTTTTCTACCCACTTTGCTAGAACAGTTGCCAATTCATTTTCGAAGCTTCACAAGTGCCTTACCGTATCCATGGATGAATCTTTTGGTTTCGATGGAAGACATTGGGCATCAGACTGTGCCTTGCGACACAAACGTCTTCTGGATGAGCTGCTCGCAGAATCAGCTCAACTGGACTCAGCTTATTCGATTGCTGCTTTCGAACTTCGGCTCGGTCGAATAGGCGGTAGGCTTTTTTGCTTTAATTACTCAAAGGAATTTTCTGAGCAGCCACGCAGTTCAATCCATTAAGCCCCTCATTGGTGTAGTAGAAAATACTCGCAGGGAACTATCGTGGGGTGTTTCACTAGCTAACAGAACCCGCGGAGAGAAGTTGTCAGAGGCACCCACCACAACAGCAGTGAATCTCGGGCAGGTAATTCTGGCGTCAATGAAACATGTCGAGGCGACACTGCTGTTTGTGTTTGAGCACAAGCCGAATCCTTTCGAAAAGGAGACAGCAAGTCAATTACTCCATCGACTGGACCATGCACGGGATGCTGCGAGGGAGGAGTTTGCCAGTCTATTCCAGGGTATGGATGAGGAAAATGATGACGTGTCGGTGGTCGTAGAAACTTCGGAACAATTCCTCTTCCTTGTCTCGCTCGTAGAGGTACGTCTTTACCTTCCGATCATGCCCGCAAATTGGAAATAAACCCGTTGTCCAGATGGCCAATGAAATGCACCGGGCTTTGCTTGTCGCCGGAAAGATTCTTGATCTCCACAAAACTTCTCGTACTCGCTTATGGTATCCGCGCCTTTCTTGGGCTTGGCTAGGCATCGCTCCTCCCACTATTATCGGTGATGATCGTGACCGCGTGATGTCTGACGATAACGATCCGGAGCGCTTCGAGAATGAAAACAGACTAAGTATGGCCGAAGCTCGGGAAGGTCTCTCTGAGCTAGTCAGATGGAGAGAATCCAATCTATCCGCACCTACAACTCCATCCAAATTTGCTAGCAAAGAATCTTTGCGGCTCCGTAATGTCTTGTACGGCCCAAGAATAACTCAGCTCCGACTTCTATTAGCCACATGCGTCCGGGCTGTTTCGCACTCCGGCCACCTGCAGCACGCGGTAAAGAACTCAATCGGTGTAATGCTGCTAAGTCTGCCAGCTTTCTTGCCAGGTAGGGCTTGTATTTTTCCAAATGTATTTACCCCTTCATCTATGTTTGAAGGTCAAAGATGGTTTGCCCAAACTCACGGACAATGGATGATTATCAGCTATGTGTGGGTGCTAGAAACGAATACGGGGGCAACTTGGCGGGTGGCATACCTTCGCATCGTACGTATTAACCCCATGGGTCGGGTTTTTACCGATATGCTTTGTCTAGGCTGGTACAATATTGGGGGCTGTGTACGCATACATCGTGAGTGATGTCAGATGTTTTGGCGGACTTGTTATAATAATCATGGATGTGTCATAGACTTGGCTTATATGTCGTACGAACCCTTATGGTCTCGTGGTGATGGTGACGGTTCGTTTTGGACTAATTAACTACGAAGGGACATATTTCTCAGATGTCCGTAGCTCGCCGACTTTCCGATCAGCTGGTTGATCACTAGAT
>QLOT01001132.1:0-16242 GCA_003313875.1 Russula aff. compacta
GCGACCTCGTCTTCAGCGTACCTTTAAAGCCAGGACTGTTGACGTTACAGAGAAGCTGCGACAGATAACAGCACGTGGTATTAATTAGATCACTAGGCGATCATCCACGCTTCACCCCGCGCAGTTCGCATTGAGCAGTGTTTGCCATTTTGCTCGTGCACCCACAACTTCTATCGGCGTATAGATCCCTGTCAAGAGGAGGGGCAACCTCTACCCATAAACAGCATTCACGCGAGTCGCGCCCGTGACTGTTTATTCAAGACCTAGCTATCAACATCGTTCTAGAAAGCACAATTACTACTAAGTGGAGGCAACCGCAATCGACGGCCAAGTCCTTAGTAACAACCAGTCAACAACATCAGTTATAATCGTGGCTATCGAGCTCGACGATTACCTGAACCCAGAGAACCAACGCAGACCACCAGATCCTCTAGAACCCCACCTCAGAGAGCGACGCGCTCAAATCATCCGAAGACAAACCCGCCACGCCTCGTCTAGCGTGACACCCCAGAAGGAAAGTCCTGAGACGTAACTAGAAATCATAGGTAAGGCTCACAAATGACCACCATACTTCTTATAGTGGGAGGGAGGGTACAACCTATACCATTGGCTATTCTTCTTCTGCTCCCCAGCGTAGCCGCAAGTGTCTGGTAGATCGTGGCCATAGTTGGGGTGTATGCGAGGAACGAAACAGCGGGAGCTGCTATTGCAGAAGCAAAGGAAATGGGGTTGCTCACAAGCAGCTCCTCGGTGCCCAACTTTGTGGCAGTACATGCAGCAATGATCAGGTCCATTGATGTCGTCATCGCTGGTACGTGGAGAGGGATCAGTGGGTCCTTGAGCTGTAAAGATGGGCGGTAGGGAACTGAAATGAGGTCCTTGTGGACCCCTCTTGCTATCGTGGACGCATATGAGGGCACGTTGTACATGGGTGTGGGCATTGGCGTGTGCCAACCTCCTCTTGATACGACTTTGCTTGCAAGTTAGAGCGTCGCACCTTTCTTGCCACTCACTCCTTGCTTTCCTGGCTGCAGCTTCTTGTTCGAGGATGGCTGGAAGTTGATCCTGCAATACCTTAGTCTTGGCTGGTATCTGACAATACCTATGGATGTCAGCTTCTAACCCTCAGTCTTCCAACAGGGCGATCGCTGCATTGAGTTCGGGGTCGAACTGGAGGGCCTTCTTGAACAGGTCGAGTTGCTGAGAATGATGCTGAGTGCGTCCGACACTTACTGGTTGAGCGACAAGGGGTTTGCTACGAATGGGGTGACCAGCCCCTAAGGTTCCTTCTACGGTGGGATCGTCCGACATCCAGTCCAGTTGGAACCAGAGATATTTGGCTTGTTCCAGGGGATTACCTTCCTCATCGTAGGAAAGGGAGAATGGTGGACCATGGCACGTGGGGCTGTATTCTTTCCAGTGTTCACCGGGGTGGTCAGTAGCAGCTAGTGGTGTGGTTTCTTCTACAGAGGGGGTAGGTGAGACAGAGCGAGGGCAATACTCAAATTCTATGGTATCCAAATCTTCCTCCATGGCCATGAGGTCAATAGCGTTAGATAGGGGGACGATGACAGGAGCTCGTGGAGGAGGGACTGGGAGTGGAGTAGGTGAAACAGCGCAGCCCTTGCCCTTGTCCTTTCATGTGATGAAGATAGAAGTGTTGGATGGTGGTGGAGATCTGAATACATGAGGGGGAGTGGGTGGTTCAAGCAGAACAGGGATAGCTGCTTCATTGGTGTTTGGTGGAGGGCGTGGGCCTGGATGCATTGGCATGATGTTGTTGGGGTTATGGGGTAAGTAACCAAAGCAGACTAAGAGATCTTCCGGCCACCATAGTGGGGCGTCGGAATATCCTTTCCTGGCCTGTCAATCCATGTCCCAGTTAGCATACTCTCGTGGATACATCATGGCATGTTCATCCTTGGTGAGGAGACAATGGATGGGGCTGACGATCTCTCGAGCCCAGCTTCGCAAAGGATACTTGTAGTCTGCAGCAGAAACCCAATGAGAGGCATTGAGGGCCACAATACTTGCCTGGACAGCAGTTGTAGGATGAAGCAGAGGAGCAAAGGAGCGATGCGTGGGAGGAGCCGTAGGCAGCAGGAACTCCAGACGGGTTTTGGTTCCTCCAGGACTCTCGGTGATCTTGACTTCGCCTCTAGGGATGATGACGGGAGCTAGCTTTAGAATGGGAGAGGTATTCCCCAGGGGCTCTCGTGGGTCAGTGCTCTCAACGGAAGCACTGCCTTCTTGAGAGACTAGTGGGGCCTTGATAGTGAGAGCTGGAGATGCCATGCAAGAAGACATTTGTATGGTTGGTGTGTGGGTAGGAAGGAAGAGAATTAGTTGGAGTTGTAAATGGCAAGCGATGAGGGTCTTTATATGACTGGAATTAGCTTGTTGGTAAGCTTCTAGTAACTGAGGCATGTGGATGTTCTCCTCTGGTTCCCATGAGTCATGAGCGCTGCTGTAACCCTTCCATCTGACTCGATATTGGCGTTGCTTTTTACGTCTAAAGAGTCGGGTGTCTAGGATTTGCTCCACTTCCCATTCTTCTTCCCCATTGATCAGATCAGGAGGGGGATTGGTGAAATTTGGTCCGTGTTCTTCCGTTTCCTTATATGGGGATAGGAAACTGGCATGGAACACGTTGTGGATCTTCCACTGTGGCAGTAGACAGAGTTGATAGGCAACATGTGAAATGACTTTTGTAATGATGAAGGGCCCTTGGCATTTTGCACGTAATTTGTTGGTTGGATGGTGCGTCTTGAGATTTTTCCAGTCTAACCAGACTTGCTCTCCAACCACATATGGACGGAAATGAGTGTCACGCTGTAGATGTGCTTGAGCTGCGAGGATGTTGTCTTGCACTTGTTGTCGCACAATGAATGCATGTTCAAGGCAGGCTTGTTGAATGGGGAATGGTGAGATTGTATGACGTTGCTGTACAGTAGGAATAAAGCCATATAAGGCTTCAAAAGGGGAAGCTTTTGTTGTCGCGGAAACACAAGTGTTTAGGGCGTATTGTGCGATTGGAAGGAGTTGCGCCCAGTTGTTTTGTTGTTCTGTGCAAAAGATATGTAAAAAGACTTCCAGAGTTTGGTTAGTCCACTCAGACTGTCTGTCAGTTTGAGGGTGGTAGGTAGAACTAACATTATGGTGGATATCAAAAGCAGAACATAAGGCCTTGAATAATTGAGAAGTGAGACGAGGGTTGCGGTCAGAAATGATCTTTTTTGGACAGCCAAAATGAATGAGAACATAAGTGACGTACACCTGGACCATTTCTTCAAGGGATTGTGTTTTGCAGCATGAAATAAATATTACCGCTTTTGTTGCATTGTGGTCTGTGATAGTAAGGATGGAGTCATATCCTAAAGAAGGAGGTAGTTTAGTAATCCAGTCGATGCTGACCATCTGGAAAGGTCAGGCATCAGGTATGGGTGTGATGGGAAAAGGTGGCGGTTGGTTAGGATGTGTGTTGGATTTGTTTTGTTGACATGTTGCACAACCTTTCACATAGGCACGGATGAAGTTGCACATGTGAGGCCACCAGTAGTCGCGTTCTATATGGGAAATGGTGGCGGCTGCTCCAGGGTATCCCGCGGCGATATGATCATGGTATGCTCTCAAAACGTCTCGTCATAATTCAAGAGACTCTGGTACTACAATTTGTGAGCTGTGGTGGGTGGTGTCATCGATCCAGATGATCCCCAGATAAGTTGAAATTTGTGACTGATGTTGTTGTTATTGTTGTAAGATCTGATCGTGAACTGAGGTGAGTGCGAGTTGTTTGATGAACAACTCATCAGGGAGTGCCGTTACTTCCTCGTTGTCTTCCTTTCCATCATAGAAATCTGGACAATGTGAGAGAGCATCAGCTTTATTGGACTTCCCTGGGCGGTGTACGAGTTTGATGGGGTAATCGGCTAGAATATTGATGTAATGCGCGATGCGCTGATTGACTTTCTGAGGATATCTGTAGAAGGCTAGATTAGCGTGATCCACAAAGATGAGTGTTTTGTGTTTTGCGCCCATGAGGAGGTGACACCAATGTGTGAGACCAAAGATGAGACCAAGTAATTCCCGATCCCACACGTGGTAATTGCGCTCTGCATCGTTGAGTGTTTGCAAGGTGTAACCGATAGCGCAATGTTTGCCTCGGTCGTCTTATTGGAATAAGACTGCTCCTACTGCAAAATCTGATGTGTCAGTCTCCAACTCATAAGGTCGAGATGGGTTAGGTGTAGACAGTGCCGGATCGTCAAGGATGGCAGAGATGAGATTATCGAGCATGAGGCAACAGTTGGATGTCCATAAGAATGGCATCCCCTTTTTGAGTAAGGCGTTAATAGGACAAGCGATGGCAGAGAAGTTACGAATGAAAGGACATTGGTAATTTAGCATGCCCATAGTCTGATGGACTTCCTTGACGTTCTTGAGAGTTTGAGGCCACTCACGGAGCCCTGCAATTTTACTTGGATCGATGCGAAGATCACCATCTTTAATGCAGAAACCAAGAAATTTGACTTCCAGAACTTCGAATTGGCACTTAGAGGGTTTGAGGAAATAATGGTGATGCTCAAATAGGTTGAGTAGCTCGTGAACAATGGTGCGGTGGAGTGCGCGTTGTTTTGGGGTAGATCCTGTAGCTACCAATCCATCATCCAGGAAATTAGCGAAGTTATCTGGATATTTGTCTTTGATAGGGTGTAAGTCTTGGTCCATCACTCATTGAAATAGTGGAGGAGCATTTGAGAAACCAAACCCCATGACTTGCGGGATGTAGGTTCCTAATGGTGTCTTGAACGCTGCTTTATGGGCATCTCCCGGTAGTCAATTACCATGCGAAGCTCGCATCCATCTTTTTTTGGGATGAAGAAACATGGTGATGTGAAAGGGGATGATCCTTCTTTAATGAACCCCTTTTTGCGACCCTTTCGTAATGTTTCTTGAAGGATTTCAGTTTCTTGGCGGTTTAGTGGGTAGACCTTACAGAAGAGTTCTTGGGATGTGTTGGGTTTGAGGTGAATAGAGAAATTTTCTTCTCAGAGAGGTGGTAGTTCCTTAGCTGCTTCTTCTGAAAAGACACGCACGTGTCGTTGATACTTGGATGGCACCTGATCTTCTGTTAATGTTGTTTTGGTTTTATTAGTGGTTGCTGCCCATTGTTGAGCAAAACTAGTGTGCTGCATGTAGAGTGCTTCACTGGGCACTAGTGGTCCGCATGCTTGGCATGCAGTGATTTGTATGGATCGTACGGAAAGGGGAAAGACGTCTTTCTCCACATGGAGATGTATAGTCTGTAATTTGTTAATCGTTTTATCTTCCCAGTTGATGGTTGGGTTAAACTTTCTCAAGAAGGTGTACCCAAGCAAAAGCTGATTGTTTCCGAGATCTATAAGATATAAATGAACACACTTGGCAGCGCGTCCTAAGGTGAGGGTTGCGTTGAGGTACTGGGTAATTTCCCCAGCTCGATTTGTTGACCCATTGACATTATGGACTACCTGAGGTGTTGTAAGTATGCGCATTTTTAGTCTGAGTTGTCGTGCAAGGTGAGGATATATGAAGCAGTCTGTAGCACCGCTGTCAATGATAGTGGTTCCAGCCTTTTTGGAGTCAAAAGAAATTGTTATTGGTAGAGAGTTAGCTACCCGTATATATATGACTTGAGAGATCACCTTCGCTGCGGCTGTCAAGCATTGGCACATTAAAAATCCTCGTTGGTCTTGAGAGTTGGGGCATTGGCCATAAGGCTGGAGAAGAATTTGTCAGCAATGCCGGGTTTGAGGGCACAGACCTGGGCGAGGAGTTTCATGGCTTGTTCGTCCTCAGTATACATGGGTGGTGCAGACACAACGGAATGCATGTCATCGTCCAGGATTTCCTTGATGCAGGCTTTGCGGGCTTGGTTCAAGGAGCAGGTGGTTGTTACTTTGTGATTTATTGGAATGTTGTTGGCTATTGAGGGGGCACTTGTTGCAATTGTGTCCTTGTTTGCAGCAGCGGAAACAGCGACCCTCCTTGTGGAGCTTGTCGCGCTCGGCGTTGGTGAGTGATGCGAGCCAGGTGAGATCAACTTGCATGTGGTCGTCATCTGGTGCAGCATTGTTCCTTTTTGGTTTGTTGGTTTTCTTCACATCCTCAAGTAGGGCCTTGAGGCGAGCTTCCTTGGTGGGGAGTTGCCAGTTACCCTTGCCAACAATAACTTCAGCGCAATAGGCGAGGCATCACGACTCGGTGCGCGCGGCATTTTCCCACTCATCCAGAGTATCAGGCCAGGTTGTTGAAATCACCTCGGATCAGAATGTCCTTGGGTCGGAGCACTGGCTCAGGGCAGAACGATCAAGTGATCAGACTCACGTAGATAACCACCCACGGACACAAACTCATATGCATAGTATTAGAGTATGGCAGTTATTTAGCTACTTATGGACAGTACTACGTACATTCCCATTTCACTAGAATAAGGACAATTAGTTAGAATGTTTCAGAAGCTTGGGCCAAGAGCCCGCGCCATAGATAAATAGTGGTCGAGTAGAACTACTGTCACCTCAGTCATTGTGCCGTACGTGCGATACTGAGGTGAGCATCTTTACTTACTGTTCATAGTCTTTCCAATAAGCTTACACCCTGTAGTACATTGCTGTCTCTACAGACAACGCATGCACGTGTCCGCAATCCCTCACTTTAATCATAGATTTGCTACACAGGTTTCCCTCATAATGATGCGATCAAGGACTGTCTTTGCGAGGCCTTGTTTGAAGTACTCTATGAGGGAGTGTTCATCGCGAGACCATCCTAGTTTGTCGATAACTTCGCTGAAAGAACTAATGTACTCATCAATGTTATTAACTCCCTTTTGTCCTAAAGTGGTGAGGTCGTGCAGGGCTTTTTCACGGGTGGTGGTGTCATGGAAGGTGGAGGAAAAGTGGCACTTGAAACATTCCCAAAGAGCTTCATTGGTATGGGAGTAATATCTGCTTTTAACGCTGTCTTGAAGCTCTTTGAGTTCCTTGGCCTTCCAGGCATTGACGTGAGGCCCTTTAATAAATCCGAGGGCAATTGACGTGCGCTGGTATGGGGATCGCATGGAGCGATTGTAATTGTTGCTCACCCAGAAATTGGTGAATTCTGTGAGAAATTGGGTGGCTTTGTCCCTATCACCAGTGAATACAGTGGGGCGTTCACCCTATAGGGAACCACTGATGAGGTCGTCCTCATTGTTAGCCAGTGGATTCTCTGGTCCTTGGAGGGCTGGGTTTTGATTAGCACTAAGGTGTGGGGCATACAGTAGGTGTTGAGAAAATGGGTGAAAGCTGAATGTAATTTGCACGTTTCTTCGTTTGTACAGGCCTCCTGTTCGCGCCTTTGCTGTTGTCGCTTGTACTCATTAGCCATGTGAAAACTGGCTTGTGATGGGCAGAGGTGGAAGGCAGGCTGACCAAAGCGCTGCGGTTGTTTGCCTTTAGATGTAGGGAGGTAGTGTTCCCTCGTAACTTCTTCTTCTTCGTCACTCATGGCATCAGCATTGTCTTTGGTGAGACCTGTGGTTGCTAGTGCTGCAACCAAAACAGGCTCTTCTGCAGAAGGGGCGGCAGGAGGTGGAGAAGGAGGGGAGGCCATAGCCTCAGATCCAGTTGCCGCAGTTGTGGATGGGGTAACATATTGTGGATGATGAGTGTCCGTGAGTTTTACATGATGCTTGGCAGTGGTATAGTACTTGCAATCCTCCATACCAATGAAATACCAACTATCATTAATGTATTCGGCAGGGGTTAGCCTTCCCCCATCATCCACAATTTTGTACATGTCACGGGAGCCAGGTTGCTTCAGGAGGGCATTCGCCCACTGGGCCTTGCCCTGAATGACTCCGGGGAGATCAGGGGTAGGGCGAGGAGTAATTACGACTTGTCAAAAGCCATACAGAGGGGCAGAGATGATGGTGTATCCAGCGGAGGTAGACATGCTGATGTAAGCTGTGGTCAAGGGTTAGTACTAGAGTGTATACGAGGAGAGCTAGACGCTTTCGGCGGCCTAGAAGACACGAGAAGTCCAAGGGATGACAAAGGGTAAAGCTTGAGTTGTGTAATGTGTGTGAGATGTAAGACTGATAGGACTTATTATCACACAAGTGAAACACAGGAATTGCAACTTCAAGTCGATAGACTTTGTTGTGGGAAGTTGATGACTTGAAATGAAAAGCACAAAGTACGATTCAACTCAAACTTAAGGCTTGAGTGTTACAGTTGGTCGGCTTATATACATCTGTAACCTAGTCAAGTCACTACTAGCGAGCTTACTAGGTACTACCAGAACAAGTCAGAAACATTGGGCGGATCATGTGACTCATAAGGAGTCACATGCGTCATGACTCCGAGTCATGGTGCTACATCACACATAAAGGAAGTGTCCACAATTGAGGAACGGTAACAATTACTGTCCTGAGGGTATCATGGTATCACACTTACTGCTCCAGGACAATTATGGACTTAGAGAGAATATGCTAGCACATGGACTCCATGAACATCAGACTTGTTACAATACCCTAGAACAATGTGCTTATGCCCCTATGGCCGATCTAAGAACACTACATCAGCAAAACCTGACCCTACCTGTGAGCACTATGTAGTGGTCCATAGCGGTCATAGCAGCCATAGCCACCATAGCAACATATGAGTTTTTATAATGCTACAGAGTCCAGGCTGTTAATTATGGCACACTATATAGCACTAGTTAATCTTCTATAGTAAGGGCAAAGGGGGTATATTGTGCGGCTGGTCCCTGGTTCTTTGCTACCAATAGCTTCACATTTTTTGTTCATATTTCAGAAATATCAGAAAATCAACAATGGCATTCAAACTATCATACTGGCATTCCTATAAGCAATCGACATATTGCATTCAATCAAGGCAGATCTCCATCTCTGCTGCTCCCTGTCCTGCCTTGGGCTGGCCCTGGAATCTTCTCGCAGTGTCAGAAATAAATAATGATCAAAAGATAAAATAAGGCTGCTTACTTGGCAGCCACTGCCCATGCCTGTCACGCAGTAAGGAACTTGTTCCAATGGTATTCGTCATTTCTCATTGAGTTGATTAACACCAACACAGTGTCATATGTTGGTGAGTATTGCTCAGAAGAAAACTCCTTACTTCTATGCCAGCCAGGCTCCCATGTGTCAAGACAACACCTGATCTAGAAAGCAATGAGTACTTATCAACGGGCATGGTCAGCGTCTCCAATAAACAAATGTACAGCAGCTGCAGCCAGAGCCACTATTTTGGGTGGGATCTTGTGCTTAAACTCAGCTGGAAGATGGGGGGCAACAAGCTTATATATGAAGATTGATAGCTCCCAGATTGCAGGGTGCATTAAGTTGTTTGTGTGGCTCTAGATGTACAACTGGTCAGGAGTGCCATTAATTTAGAAATATGCTGTGCTTGCACATGGCAATGGCAGTGGTGGCATTTACTTGTGCCTCCCCACTGCGGGCAGTGGTCACAGAGGCGATCATAAGAACATACCTGCTCATTATATCCACCATGGAGGAATTGTCCCTTATTCACAAGCTTTTTGATGGCGGCTGCGATGTGATCAATCTGCTCTTGTTAGTTGTTAGGTGAATCCTTGGAGTTGAAATCATAGAGAATTGGGACTATATCAGCAGCTTTGTCCTTGATTTTTCCACAGAAGGCAGATCTCTCTGCAAAGATCTATACAAAGAACATTAGAGAAATGATGAAAAGTGTGCATACATATTCATGCATGTCATCCCAATACTCATCCCAGATATCTATAACAAGTGATTAGATTGGTACAGCTGGGTAGCGGGCCTAGGATAAATACCTGGCTCGACCCTCCCTCCTTTTTCCTGGTGTTCTGATAGAGAATCAATGATGCACTGTATGGCCTTCACCATATGGCCCTCATCCTCTCTGATTGGGAACCCACATTTGTATGCCATCCAAGGTCAGAAAAATTTTAGTTGCCCCCCCTCCAAGACATCCCACCACTGTGGAGGGTAGAAGCCTAGCTTCTTCAGATTATCTGTTTGGCCTGTGTAAGGCCTTTGTGAGTGGTGCTTTACTCTACACTTGGGCCCATCATCATCCATAGGCTCTTCAGGGTTTGATTGTTCATTATTGCCATTATTATCCGCATCCAGGTTGCCACGTTGATAAGACTGGACTCTTTTGAGTTGTTTGGGATCAGGAGGTTGAGGTGCTCAGTTTTGCTTGTGATGTTTTCTAAGAACATCATACAAGCCATCATCCTGTAAATATATCAGTACAAAAAATAAATGCCTGAGAAAATGCATACATCTGAGCCATTTCCAGTACCTTGTGGCAAAGCAATCTGCAAATTTCCCTGTTTGTTATGGCCTGTAGTACATCAGTGGATGTGTAGACTGTAATCAACTTGTACATATGGGCGGTCTTGGTGTGACCAGTCATAAGCCCAGGAATACCTAGTTTTCAGAAGCTGAGTTGAGAGTATAAGTCTGAAAAGGCGGGACGCACATTCAATCAGTACACCCACCATGTCCAACTATCCCACGCCCACAGAAGTATTTCCCACTATGCAGCAAGTAGCTGCGACCCTCAGTTCTGTGATAGTAGCCAGCCAGAAACTCATTGAGATCAACCCTGGCACCATCACCGATCTGAGGCTGATCTTCCTGCAATTCTATGCTAACCCCAACTTCACAATCATCCTGGGCATTCCCACCCAGCAGCCTCCCAGCCCTCCCATCCCAGACAATCAGCTCAGCAAGCGCCTAGATGACTTGGCGAGCAACATCAAAGCCCTGTCCCAGACAGTGGAAAGTCTGAAACCCAGACCTAGGGCAAAGGCCCCACCTCCCGCACCTCCCCCTCCTACTAGCAAAGCAGCCGTGTCACCCCCAGCCACGCTGATTAAGCAACCAATCCCATACAGCGCTAAAGTTGCTGTTCCAGCCAGGCCCAGCCTGGTACTGGACTTTGGCGCCAATCCCATCCCCAAGGACGTAAGGATCATCGAGGCCGATCTCTGCCCCTGGATTAACGTCACTCTGGACGACCTAGATATTACATCAGTATGCCTGTCCGCGGTCAAGTGGACAGGCAAGGGAAACCTGATTCTCACGGCTAGCCAGAATGTCACCCAGGCTCAACTCCAAAATGCAGCGCCGCACATCAAAGAAGTAGTCACTACAGCTATGAAAACAGAAACGGTCCCAGACGTCCCAGAAACGCAAATCAGACCCAATGCCAAATGGTCAAAACTCCTCATCAATGGCGTCCCAACTGGGGTAGACGATGATCGCCCAGCCCACACGCCAGACGCTTGCCACAAGGCACTGTTAGCTGACAACCCCACATACGCAGCCCTCTCAATTATGCAAAAACCTAGCTGGGTCCACCCCCCCTCTACCTTCAAAAACCCATCTAGCTTGTCCCTCGTAGTGGCATTCGAGGACCCAGATGGCACCAGACTGAAGGAGATGCTGGCCATCCGCCAGCTATACATCTTTGGCGTTCGTGCCAAAGTCAAGAAATGGAAGCAATCTCCTCCAAAACTGAAAGCAACCACCCCCACATGCCAATCAGCACCACCTTCCGAGACACGAGCAGTACTGGTCGAAACACTTGCCCGCATTGATGAGGAAGAACGGGCACACCAAGAACCTGCTCCACCAGCGCCCCCTACACCTGCAGCACCCAGCCGCCCCACCTCAGCCACCCCCAACTCGCCACCAACTCGCATTCTCAGGCCCAAGGGAAAGAAAAAGCAGCGCGCCAGAGGCAACTAAAACTGATCCCTTCATAGTCGGGATTTCAGGCAAAGCTCTGAACCCGTGGACGTTATATGACAGCACCTGCAGTATACTGTCAGGTCAAACTTGCTTGCACGGACACATATAGTTAGATGTTTAGTACACGCTCTCTAGGATAAACTGTATTCTGTGTAAGTGCTATATGGGGTTCTGCACCTCAAGGCGCACGGTAATGGAATCGAAAAAAAAAAAAAAAAAGGTCTGAAAAAGTATGTACGTGGGGGGCATAGTTGTGCCAGAGTGAATCACTCATCTTTGGATGGGAACTGATCAAAGCCTGGTTCTGATACACATAGTAAGCCTACAAGCAGGATCTGGAGAAAATAACATACCAAGTAATGGGTCAATGTCATGATTCTCACAAGAGTCATTGAGGTCCGGAGTGTAGTCGCAAGTGCCATTATTGTTGTCAGAGTCATTATGAAGGCTGTGAGCATTATAGTTGCGATCAGAATGTTGGTCACTGAATTCAGAATTGTTATTAACATGCAGTACCAAGTTGCCCAGTGGAACTTACTTATACCCATTGTCAAAGCCCATCTTGCTCCCATCCTGGTGAGACTCATTGCAACCAGCCTGGAGTGGTGCTGTGCACCATGCTCCTGTAAGTTCTAGAACTGGCCATATGTGGAAGTCAATGAGTCATTGTGGAGCGGTGAGTCACCATGGAGTTGCGCTATTATTGTATGATACAAGAGTCATTGTGGAGTGTTCTATTGCTGTACTGGATCATGATTCACTGTGGAGTAGTGCACTGGCATAGTTATTCTTAGTACTTGTCCTGTAGTATAAATAAGGCTCCTTGATGTCTCTAGCATGGCAAGTTGAGTCTCCTGTCTCAAATTCATATCGTTCCCCTTTCCCCTCTACTTCAAAGGAGTGGCTACTGAATTGCAGTGCAGCAAGTGGTAACTTCTACTCTATCAGACTTCTAAGTCGCTGTGAGACTTAGCTCATCTACTAGAAGAACCACTAGACGACTATCGACTTGGTCTATTGTTGCAGCCAAACCCCTGGCAGTGACATTAGACTCAACTTTGTTCAAAATGGCTAGCAGCAGCCAGAAGAAAGCCTACAAAGCAACAATCCTTGCACCAGAAGAGGCTGGTATAACCAGACCTAACACCCTTGTAGCAGTCCTAGGCACCACACACCTAAAGAATAGAAGAGGACACGTTATTGCACTAGTGTGCAGAGACAGTAACAAGAAGATCGAATCAAGCCTCAGACAAGTGTGCCTGTATCAATGACGGTGGACAGCAATCCAGTGGGATTCACTAAACCAGTGGTATGAGACCACAGAACAGCTCAATGTGCTACACAAGTATGACTCCACCAGCCAAGAAGGTGACAGTGATATTTCAAAGCAAGGCTCTGAAGACAAAGAAGAACCAGAGGAACCAGAGCAGGAAATTGACACTTAGATCAGACAAGCACCCATCAATCTAGAAATTAGGAACAGCCCCCTAACACCAGTGTTCCACACACTATATCCAATAACCAAGGAACCAACCATGATGACCCAGACCCAGACAACAGCAGCATTCACATCCTCAACCCCAATCTCAGTCCATATCCCATCCTCATCCAGAGGATCAGGAGGACAAGGCGCAGACAGAGCGCAATGCATCACTGAAAGGCTTCAGCAGGCCCTTAGATGTGCAGGACCCCCTGGAGGAGGTGGCTTGGGCCCAGGAGGCCCTGGTGGACCACCAGGAGGAGGACAGCCTGCTGGCAGTCCTCCAGTGGCAGGACAACAACTGATACCAGTTGCAGCAGATGTCAAAGCCATGGGAGGATTGCCCCAAGTATTCTATGGTGATTGCTCTAAAGCAGATGACTTTATTGAAGAAGTCAAAGGATATCTACACCTCAATTCTGATGTGGCCAGATATAACTCCCCCTACAAAAAGGTCGCATTCACCCTCACCCTCATCAAAGGTGAAGAACCAGCCCAATGGGTCAGAGACATGGGAGTCTGGCTCAATGCACTCAACCCAGTAGTGGACAACATTGATGCACTATGGGATCAATTCCTGATAGAGTTCAGAGAGCAATTCCAGGATACTCAAGCCCCTCAACATGCTAGGATCAAACTTGAAAACTGCAAGATGAGGAACAATGACTATGATGCCTATGTGGCCAAATTCAAAGGACTAGCTTGGAAGGCTGACTACACTCAAGGCAAGCAAGAGACATTCAATATGTTCCTCAAGGGATTGCCAGAGTTTATCCTGTGGGACACCCTCAAACCACCTCTCCCCACTGACTATCAGTCCCTCAAGGAGTGAGTCAAACATCTAGCACAAGGAAAATCCCTAATTGAAGGAATACTGAGGCACCAAGGATACCAAGGAGGAGGTAACACCTATCAATAATGGCTTAACAATCCTATTAGACGACCCTTTTTTACCAAACCTGGAAATTACCAAGGGGGACAAACAAGTTGACCTGTCTACAATTCCTCTACTGCACCCCCATCCATAAATAACATCCCCATTTCAATGGATATAGGAAGAAGCTGTGCCCCTACCAATTGGTGCAATAGAAATCCTCAAGGCAATTGGAGGCAGAAGCCGCAGCCAAATAACTGGAAATTCCAAGGGCACATAGCCCAAGGGTCAGGGAACAATGCCTGTTTCAATTGTGGCAAGATAGGACACTTCACATGCAATTGCCCACAAAGGGATACCACCAAGAAACGAGTCAACTACATGGATTTTGATCCAGAAGAAGAAGAGGATCTACCAGGTCCTGCAATGAACGACACTGTGGCAACTGTGTGAGCACACTTGGAAAGATATCAATGGTGGAAAAGGAACGCCTTGCCCATGAGATGGGCGTAGCTGAGGATTTTCTCACTGCCTGATCAGAGTGGCACTGATTAGGTGAAGTAACAGTGATAATGTGTACATATCTGCTCAGAAATCAATGACTGTTCAATTCTATGCACATTCAATCACAAAAAGAGCTGATGGAATAGCCCTCATTGACTCAGGGGCTACAGAAAACTTGATAAACTTGCGATATGCGAAATGGCTCCGACTACCTATCAAGCAGCTGTAGAAACCTAGGCCATTATACAACGTCAATGGGACAGAAAACACAAGTGGAAGCCTCAAATACTATACAGACCTGGAAATACAGACAGGAACCCAACATACCAAACACTGGTTCTTCCTGTCTGACCTAGGGGAACACAAGGCAATACTAGGCTACCCCTGGTTTGCTGCTACCCAACCCAAGATCGACTGAAAACAAGGGTGGATTGACACCACTCAACTACCAATTGTACTGAGGGCCCCTAATGCGCATAAGGCTCGATTCACCCCCAGAATGAAGAATGTCCCTTGACCACTTTCCAGAGATCAGTACTTCATTGGAAAAGTTACCCTTAATACCCCAGAAGCCACTGATGTCCCAAAGGTCCCAGAAGAATACCAGAGACATGCCAAAGTGTTCAGTGAGCAGGAATTGCAACAGCTCCCACAGTACACAGTGTGGGACCATGCTATTGAACTCCTACCCAGTGCACCTTCCACACTACCAGGACGACTCTACCCCCTCACACAAGAAGAAAAACTGGAGGCTCACAAATTCATACTGTAAGGATCGGCCTTACCGTGGGCTCAGAACGCGCCGGTCCGAGCTGCCCAAGCTCGGACACCAAACGCGAGCTCTCGTCTCGCTCCATCTACACCGCTACGCCCATACAAAAGGGCTTTCTTCGGAATCCTTTCAAGACTCACCCTCGCCACCTCGTCCCGCGCGCATCGGAGCGCTGCACAGCCCAAGTCCTGTGCCACTCATCGCTGGCACCGCACCGCCTCCCTCGATGCCACTCACCCTTTGTGCGAGTGGCTACGCGTCGTCCGCATCACCCGCACTTGTCGGCCTCGCGCCATCACAGGCCAACGCGATTGGAGTAGAAGGATTAGTGGTACTTGGTATTGGTTGATTTGTATTTAAAGAGCTACTTTCACTTCTTGATAATACAGAGTCCTTTAGGGCGCACACGGCGCCATTCTCTCAACCCAATTGCCTGCAGAGAGTCCTTTAGGGCGCACATGGCGCCGTTCTCTCAACCCGATTGCCTGCAGAGAGTCCTTCAAGCACACCCGGTGCTGCTCTCTTTCTCCCTTTTTCTTTCTTCTTCTTTCTCCTTTTGCTCACCTTTCTCTCTCTCTTTCCTTTATCCTTGGTCTCCGCTTCCCCAGGGGACGACACTGCATCACTCGCGTGCCATTCAATACAGGAACACCTATCTAGAGGCACTATCTGGAATTCCAAATCCCCCTATGCAGCCAGTTTCTTCTTCGTCAAAAAGAAGGATGGCAAGTTGTGACCAGTACAGGATTATTGACCTATCAATAAATGGACCAAACAAAACCACAATGTATCCCCCCTCATTCCCCAAGTAA
>QLOT01001140.1:0-18794 GCA_003313875.1 Russula aff. compacta
CCACCAAGGTAAAGCAAGCTGACTGAAACATGAGATGGAATGGCAATCTCATTGACCTTGATGAAGACCAAGAAATGGGAGACACAGAGGAGGATTCCATGGCAACCATGTGCACCCACCTTCAAAGGATGACAACTGAAGACCAGCAACATCTGGCAAAGGAGATGGGAACATCTGAGGATTTTCCCACTGCCTGATTAGGTTGGCACTACTCAGGCAAATTGATAGCAATGATGTGTATATGTCAAATAGAAAATCAATGACAGTCCACATCTATACATGATCAATTGCAAAAAGAGCCAAAGTAACAGCGCTAGTGGACTCAGGAGCCACCGAGAACTTTATAAACCTCTCCTATGTGAAATGGCTGAAACTCCCCATTAAATAACTAGACAAACCAAGGCCCCTATACAACGTAGATGGGACAGAGAACAAGAGTGGATCGCTGAAATACTACACAGATCTGCAACTTCAAACAGGGGGACAGAAAACAAACCACAGATTCTTCCTGTCAGACCTGGAAGAACATAAAGCCATACTGGGGTACCCTTGGTTCGCAGCCATGCAGCCCAAGATTGACTGGGGAAGGGGATGGATTGATATGAGTTACCTCCCCATTGTCCTCTCAGCCCCAAATGCAGCAAAGGCACAATATGCCCCAAGGACAAAAAATATACCACAACCCATCACCAGATATCAGCCACAATACTTCCTAGGAAGAATCACCATCAGCGCTGTGAGTGAGGCAAAAGAAATAAAAGTACCCGAGGAATACCAGAGACACTCGAAGGTATTCAGTGAAGAGGAATCCCAGAGGCTCCCCCAATATACAGTCTGGGACCATATTATTGAACTATTGCCAGGAGCACCAGCATCATTGCCAGGACAATTACTGCCCCTCAGGCAGCTGGAAAAAGAGGAAGTCCACAAATTCATTAGAGACCACTTGAAGAGAGGAACCATCCATGTCTCCAAGTCCCCCTATGCAGCCAACTTCTTCTTTGTGAAGAAAAAGGATGGCAAGCTAAGACCAGTACAAGACTACAGACCTCACAACAAATGGACAAAAAGGAACAGAAATGTCTTGCCCTTAATTCCTCAGGTAATAGACCAACTTAGTGGATGTACCCTCTTCACTAAGTTTGACATGTGATGGGGGTACAATAACATCTGGATTAAAGAAGGGGATGAGTGGAAGGCAGCGTTTCTTACTCTGGAAGGCCTTTTTGAGCCCACAGTTATGTTCTTTGGCCTAACTAACTCCCTGGCAACGTTCCAAATGATGATGAACATGATCTTCAGGCCAGAAGTAGGAGAAGGATGGCTTTCAGTATACATGGACCATCTCACCATCCACACAGCAAAACTCCCCCATGAATCAGAAGAACAACATAAACAAAGGCACCAGCAATACGTCCACAGGATCTTAGACAAACTCGTAGCACACAACCTCTATCTAAAGCCAGAGAAGTGCGAGTTTGAAAAAGACGAGATCAAATACCTAGGGGTTAACATAGGGAAGGGGAGACTTCAAATGAACATGCAAAAACTACAAGGAGTAGCAGACTGGCCACAACCCAAGAAACCCAAAGACCTATGAAGCTTCTTGGGCTTCACAGGATACTACCAATACTTCATACCCAACTACTCAAAGATCGCCAGGCCACTCCTTGACCTCACAAAGAAAACCACACCCTGGTACTGGGACAAACCCCAACATAAGGCATTTGAAACCCTGAAGACACTCATGTGCAAAAGCCCAGTGCTTAAACAACCAAATTTTGACAGACAATTTGTCCTACAAGTGGACACCTCAGCATATGGCCTGGGGGCCGTACTTTTGCAGGAGGGAGAACATCTTACACCCACACTGGCCAAATGACACAAACCTATCCTCCACCCCATTGCCTACTACTCAGCAACCTTTACACCCACTGAACAAAACTACGACATCTATGAAAGGGAACTGCTGGCCATCATGAAATGTCTGGCACACTGGAGGCAATACCTGGGGTGGACCAAAATGCCCTTCATCATTCACACCAACCATGCAAACCTCCAATATTGGAAGTTGCCTAAAAACCTCAATTGAAGAACTGCCAGATGGCATCCCAACTTACAAGAATATGACTTCACTTTGGAATATATCCCAGGGAAAACAAATACCGCAGTGGACGCACTCTCCAGACCACCAGGAGCAGACCTTGGTGAAGAAGACAACAAGGCAATCACCATCTTCCCATCAGAGCAGATCAGCACCCTGACAAAACCAAGGATGACCACGCAGGGACAAATGATTGTCCCAAATGTGAGAGAAGTAAAAAGAGCCATTGTCACGCATTCACATGACCTCCCCACAGCAGGACACCCGGGAAGAGACAAAACTCTGAGGAAGGTCCAGCAAACATATTGGTGGCCAGGGATAAAGACCTGGATTGCAGACTATGTCAAGGGATGTGCAACATGTCAACAGACAAAAATCATCACCCACAGGAAACACGTTCCCCTTTACTGAATACCCACCCCTGAAGGAACAAAACCATCCAATCCATTGCAATGGACCTCATCACAGGTCTACCCCTATGCCGAGGAATGGACTCCATCCTGACCATAGTGGACCAAGGATGCTCGTGCACAGCCATATTCCTCCCAGTCAATATGTCAATCACTGGATTAGGGGTGGCACTACTCTATCTAGAACATATCTATCCATGGTTCAGCCTCCTGAAGAAAATCATCAGTGATCGAGACCTGAGATTCACCTCACATTTCAGAAATGCACTCACAAAAAAGCTGGGCATCCAACAATACCTGTCTATGGCCTTCCACCCACAAAGAGAGGCCTGTCAGAATGGAAGAACCAATGGGTTGAGCAATATCTCTGCCAAGTAACAGGAGGGCAACCAAAAGACTGGGCAGAGTGGCTGCCAGTGGCCACTGCAGTACACAACAATTGGAGAAACATGACCACAGGTCTATCACCCAACCAAGCCCTGTGGGGACACGAACCTAACCTGCACCTGGACAATGATGCCCAAACAAATAACACGATGGCGGAAGAAAGGATAGAAAGGATGGAACAATCATGGAAATGAGCCATTGATGCCATCAATCAAAAGGCAAAGGAAGTTCCACCGGCTCAATACAAGCCCAGAGACCAAGTATGGCTAGAGGTGACCCACCTCAAACTCCCACATCAAGGGTCCAAATTGAACCCCAAAAGATATGGCCCCTTCAAGGTGCTAAAAGAGATATCACCAGTGGCATACCTTGTGGACATCCTGGCCTCATGGCGAATCCACAATGTGTTCCATGCTGGCTTACTATCCCCATACAGGGAGACAAGGGAATACAGGCCAAACTACTCCAGGCCACCACCTGACCTCATGGGAGAAGAGGGACAATACAAAGTGGAACAGATCAGAAATCACCGATTCCACGGAAGAAGGATGTTGTGGGCAGTCCTGGACACTCAGGACAGTGTCTGGAAGGTCTGGGACCTTCAGGACACAGTCTGAGCGGTCCAGAACACTCTGGACACAGTCTAGGTCATCTCAGACTGTGTCTGTGGCAGGGGACTGTCAAAACAATGCCCCATGCGTCCTACTTGTGTTGTGGATGGAGTGGATCACTCCAGTTTGTGTTCTGTTCAGAGATAATGTCCCAGACACATCCACTGTGTCTGAGTCTTAGCTATTGTCTTATTCATGTATATATAGGCTGCAGAGGATTGGACTGATCCCCCAGTCTCATTCCCTCCTCTGCAGTCCCCTTGGTCCTCTGTGACTCAAGGGCCCTTCCAAGCATCATATTATAACATATTTGGCTGCAGAACTGTTGGCTTCTCTAACCATCAACTTTTCTGTGAACGGTTTTGGCACAGCTCATACATCTGTAACTCCTGGAATATATACAGTATTTCAAAAAAACTGTTACGACACTATGTAGCTGCCTGCACCACGTTTGGCGCCCTTTGTTGGAAGTGGAGTTGTCAAGTTTTTAGTCACTTCAGTGATGCAGCAGAGTGTAGTTGCAGTCACACTGTGGGTTTAATTGATTACATACATCACCCATACATATTTACCCATCAGAACTGAGGAGAGGACGGTTCAGGAGGAAGGACAGAACCATTGAACCTCCTCTGGAGGCGGTTCAACGGTTCAGCAAAACCAACCAAAACCGATGGATGGTTCTGGAAAAACCGTCATCAAAACTGTCCATCAAAACTGACCCAAAACTGACCTAAACCGTCTACTCTGACCATCCCTAATAGTTCCCCTTCTGTCAGAACTGCTAGCTGTTTTGTAAGAAAGTTGAGTCTAATGTCACCACCAAGGGTTTGACAGTAACAAGACTGTAGTGTTGCCATGGCTTGGCTCAAAAGCCACAAGCCACGTGAGCCAAGCCATAAGTAGCTGAGCTGAGCCAGTCAGATGGCTCCAGCTCATGAATGGCTCGGGTTGTATCCGAGCCACTTATGCATGGCTCTGAGCTGGTTGAGCCGCGGCTCAGTACAGTACAGGTGAGCCACTACAGTAGTGAGCCTGAGCCACTTCCATTCGCTTCTGCCCCACCACTTCTGCCCCACTTCACATTTTTGCTCTCTATGTCCTCTTGACTTTCCCCTGTGACCGTGTCTCGATGTTCCAACACTCAGGGTTCTCCAATGCTGTTCTAGCTCATTGTGCATGCATGGCCACTCCAGCACAAGAGAGGACAATCCCATCCACCCAACCAGCATGCAAATGAACCAGACCGCATGCACACTTGTTGACCTGCCGGAGGACTGCAAGAAAGGGTATGGCAAAGGATGCACCCTGCCCTCATCATCCCCCTGAGCGCAGTCGGTGCCACCTGGGGCTATCTCCAGTATCTACCATCACTTGCAGTGCACCTTCGTGTATGCTCTGTGCACTGTTACGATTGGCCTTATCCTGCATTCGGAATGCACTGGTTCACACTCTTTGAGAACATGCTAATGCACTTGCTTCCACCTCAGTCGCTTTTCCTTCAGCTCGGATGTCAAACGCAAGCCATCGCCTTGCTCCATCTACATCACAGCACCCGTACAAATGGGCTTTCATTGCAGTCCTTTCAGGACTCGCCACACCCTTCCACTTCGCCTTCATTCTCACCTCCTTGTCCCACATGCATTGGAGCGCTGCACTGCCCAAGTCTCGTGCCACTCGTCATTGGCACTGCCTCGGCCCTCTCAAGGCCACTCGCCTTCAGTGCAAGTGGCACCATGCCGTCTGCATCACCTGCGCTCTTCAGCCTCATGCCGTCGCAAGCCAACACAATTGGAGTAGAAGGGTTCCAGTTCTTGGTTCGCCCCACCCTGTCTTCTTTTAGTTTCTTTCCAATGACTCCTTTCCCTCCCTCCATGCTACTGCTTTGTCCTACGTGCCTATGATACCATTCCCCCTCACTCCCATATAATACAAATCCTGTAGGTATTGGCTGATATGTATATAAAGAGCTACTTTCATTTGGTGCTAATGTAGAGTCCCTCAGGCACACATGGCGCCTTCCTCTCACCTTCGCCTACATTCACGGAATGCGACCATGCCCCTTGTCTGCCTCAAGATTTCCCTTTTCCCATTTTCCTTTTGCTCACCCTTTCTCTCTCTCTCCTTGGTCTTCTCTTCCCCTTGGGACAACACTGCAACAGTTGCATGCCATTCATTGGAGGACTAGTATACTTTGTTGTTCATACTTCCTTTTATGTAATGATAGCCATGGCTCAAGCCAAAGCCAAGCCAAGCCGGAGCCAAGCCACCCAATTTAGATGGTTCCGCTCAGCTCAAAAGCCATTTGATTGGTGGAGCCGCAGTGAGCTGAGCCAAGCCAAGCCAAGCTGAGCCATGGCAACACTAAATTTACAAGAGACTCTAGCTAAGACTCTGTAGTGTCTTAGAAGACTAATAGAGATAGACTGGGTTACTGCTTGCTGCAGCTGAATGCAGTAGCCACCCCTTAGTGCAGAATGAGAAGTAGAGAGTAAGTCACTGTGATTGACAGGAGACTCAACTTGCCGGTACAAGGTAGCTAAGAGTCTCTACTTATAGAGGAGGGGGATCCTAGGATCCAAAGGAGTAACAGTACTCAATATAGTAAAGGGAAACTAAGGTGCAAACTGGGAACAAGGGGGTCACCAAGAAGGGAACAATGGGTGTGTCTAAAAGGAGTTGACATTGGGTCATAGGAGCATGTGATTCCCAAGAACAATAAGGAATCCATGTAGGAATAGGGTACACACCAAAACATTTATAGTACAGTCCCTCAGGCGCACACAAGAGCAAATGATTTAAACAGACTCTGGGACAGTTCCCAACTTACAGGAGCACAAGCAGTTGAATGCTTATCCCAGGCCAGTTACAGGGGATGTAAAAAGGTTGCTGGGTAGGGATAATCATGAAAATTGGGTTGGCATAAAATTGTGGGAATATTGGCCTAAAGTCTGTTATAGTACCACATCAGGAAAGCTGCAAGTACTTTTACTTGGTCTTTGTGTCTTTTAGGGCACTTTACTTTTTTGAGATGACTTGTACTTTTACTTAGGCTACTTTACTGACTTCTACTTATACTTTTCATTCTTTTCTGACTTTTACTTTTATCATTGTTTAGACTAAGACAATTTCATGTGCATGATAATCTATATACTTGTTGGCATAGAATAAACAAAGCACATGCTCTGTGACACTCCAGGATAATGTGAGACATACTCATCTGAGGTAATGCCTTTGGGCACGCCACCCCGCCCCCTGACCCAGGAGCACGCTAATGCGCCTCCATAAATTTTTGGACAAACCCCTCAGGGGTAATAGAATCATACGGTACACACTGACATTTGATTGCTTACAGACACCCTATGGTATTATCAGATGTAAAACACAATATGGACATATGCGTACGTTCTTATCTTATCTACGCGTTTCGGACTTCCGCTTGGACTCCCGGCATCCCGCTCCGTTACTTACGACGCTTAATCGTCGCTGCTACTTACAATAAAAGGACATTATTACGACTCCTATAGCTCCCCTATGATACAAAAACCCCTAGAGTACACTGTATAAATAGTGTACGCTCTACACTGAAATCGCCAATCTGCTTTTATCTGATCTAACTTGCGCTCGCGTTTACAACCCACTAAAAGGATCTACTCATTGTGCGTCCGACTCTGCGTCCTCTCAGTCCTCGCTTGTGTCGACAAACGCCCTTACACTCCTTATTGTCTTCAGGTTATGGGCCCTGGCCCTATATAAATCACAAACATCTTCATCGACACTATGCAGACCAACGACACAAAGATCACTGTCCCAAAACTCGCGCATGATGGCGCCAACTGGGTGATCTACAGAGATCGCATGCTCTGGTCCTTCGGGACAAACTCCACCGACACTCACTTCACTCGGACTAGCCCCTCAGCTGCTTACATAGCCCATGGACAAGTCAATGGTCTTGACGCTGACACCCGCTGGGCAAAAGAGGAGGCTTACATTAAACAGTTAATCGCAGGATCTATTCCAGATACTGCTTTCACCAAAATCAAATCCTGCACATCAGTAAAAGACGTTTGGGACATCCTCAAATGCTCCAATGAGGAAAAATCCGCCGCTATGGTTGCGGACCTCATCCACAGATTCTGGGACAAACGCTGTGCAGAGAATGATAGCATCCGGACTCACTTTAAATCTTTAGCAGACCTACGCGAGCAACTGGCTGCTATTGGCAATCCCATCTCCGACACCGACTATGCTATGACACTGCTATCCTCACTTCCACGTTCCTACGACTACGCCTGTTCATCCCTCAGCGCTAGCACGCGCTTATCTGGTAACCCACTCACAGCAGAGACGATAATCCAGTTCATTCAGGATGAACAAGAGCGACACACCATCCGCACTAAAAGGAGTGGCTCCCACGATGAAGCCTTCACTGCGGAGGGAGGTAACAAGAAGAAGAAGAGGAGTAATGAGCAGTGCGCTAATTGTCATAGAAAAGGCCACACCAAAGCCGAGTGCTGGGCCAAAGGTGGAGATAAAGAGGGACAAAAACCCAAAAAGGGTGAAAAGCCCAACGCTGAGTCCACTCAGCAGCCAAAATGCGAAGCTAACGCTAAAGCTGGAGCAGTTGCTGAGGCACCTGTGGACATCTCGTCTTGGACAGTGGAGCTCCCAGAAGAGCACGACGATCCAATGGGGCTTGACTGGTACTTGGCCGACGACGAGTTATCACTCACTGACAGCGACATAGACATGCTATCGCTAGTTGACACCCAAGATGACCCACCTCTCTTCCTTGAATCTGAGCTAGACACTTCTGAGACCACTGGAATTGAAGCGTGGGCAGCCATTGAGCCAGTCAATGACTGCGATTATGAAGAAACAGTGTACGAGGCAGCCAGCGAAATACGCAGCAACGATCGCCCTGAAGTTGAGCTTTACGACTCAGGGGCATCACGCCACATGTCTCCATATCGACACCGATTCACCACGTATCATCCCATTCCACCTCGCCCAATATACGCCGCAGACCAGCGGCAATTCTTTGCCATAGGCACTGGAGACGTCAAAATTGACGTCCCTAACGGGGACACTATAACCCCGATAACATTATCCGACACATTGCACGCCCCTGACATCGGCCTGACCATCATTTCCATTAACCGCGTCGCTAACTCTGGTCATTCCGTACTGTTCGAAGGGAGCCGTTGCAAAATAAAGAATCCTAAAGGAAAAATCATCGGCAATATTCCCGCCAACGCTAGTGGGCTTTATAAAGTGGAACATGCTTGCTCGGCTCAGATCCCATTGGACTCAGTCGATCTACTTACGCTGCACAGGAAACTTGCACACATTTCAGTCGATTCCATCCGTGCACTTATACGCGATGGCACTATCTCAGGTGTACAATTAATCGACACACCATCCCCTATTGTGTGCAAATCCTGTGAACATGCTAAGGCGACACGCAAGCCAATATCCAAAGAGCGCTCAGCCCCCCTGGCTAAGACTTTTGGAGCTGAAATTCACTCAGACGTCTGGGGACCCTCGCCAATCTCTAGCCTGGGCGGCAAACGTTACTATGTAACGTTCACTAATGATTACTCACGCTGGACGAAGCTCTACCTTATCCGGACAAAGGATGAGACTCTGCCGGCATACAAATCATTTGCCTCATGGGCACAAACTCAATTCAGCGCTACTGTTAAACACCTCAGGTCTGACCGTGGAGGCAAGTACACTGGCAATGAATTCGAGTCTTACCTGCAGCAGCAAGGTACTGAGTGTCGACTAACCACCCATGACACCCCCCAACATAATGGAGTAGCAGAAGCTCTAAACCGCCGACTTCTGGAGCGTGTCTGAGCCATGCTACACATGTTTAGCTTGCCTAAAGCGCTGTGGGGAGAAGCAATACACCATGCGGTATGGTTAAAAAACCGCACCTCCACACGCGTAATAGGAAAGTCGACACCCTTTGAACGGTTGTATGGGAGTAAACCAAATCTGTCTGGCCTACCAGAGTGGGGACAGGCCGTATGGGTTCACTACGACACTGGCAGCAAACTAGCTATGCGAGCTGATGATGCACACTGGGTCGGCTTTGATCAGAGCAGTACTCACGCACACAGAATCTACTGGCCGGAGCGCAAAACAGTCTCTGTGGAACGCAACGTCAGATTTAGCGCACCCACACTTACGGTGAGAGTGCCAAATCTAACAGCACCACTAGCGCTTCCTCCGCCTATTGCACCAGCCGCATCAGCGCCTCCTGGTCCACCTCCAGCGCCTGCACTATTGCCACCACCCGAGACGCCTGCAGTGACAAAGCAACACCCATACATGGAAATTGAGGAGCCTACACCGCCAATTCCAGGTGCACTACCGCCCAGTGCATCCACAAGTCAGGAAAGGCTCGTAATCCGCATACCTCCCCTAGCTGAATGACAGCCACTACCTGAGCTTCCACCACGTCGCTCGAGCCGCATCCCAGTCCCTACAGAAAAAGTTAAGGCAGCACAGAAAGAACAGAGCTCGTTATCTAGTAGCTCGCACTTCAGGGGCACTCATCCCGACTTTACTGGAGAACTGGGCGACTTAGGCGGTGACCTAGCAGAGCACGCCTATCTTGCTGACCTAGCGCACGAAACCCTGATGGCAGCTACAGATAACACAACTGATCCTAAGACCTTAGCTGAGGCTCAGAGCCGCACTGACTGGGATAAATGGAAGGAAGCTGTGGATCGAGAGATAGAGACCCTGACAGAAGCTAATACTTGGAAGCTAGTCGACAAACCGCCGCGTGCTAACATCGTCGGCAGTAAATGGGTATTTCGCATCAAAAGAAATGCCGACGGCACTGTGGAAAAGTACAAAGCGCGCCTTGTAGCGCGCGGATTCTCACAGATCTATGGAGTCGACTACCTAGACACCTACTCACCTGTTGCCCGACTTGCCAGCATTCGTGCGATCCTTGCCATCGCTGCTAGGAATGACTGGGAAATCGACACCTTTGACTTCAATGGAGCATACCTCAACGGAGAGCTCAATGAAGGCGAAGAAATTTACATGCAGCCGCCACCTGGCTATCAGATTCAGGGGGAGAGCGGAAATCAGACGCTCAAGCTTCTGAAATCCCTCTATGGCCTTAAGCAGGCAGGGCAGCGATGGTATGAGGTGCTAACGCGTGCACTGGCTGAAATAGGACTCTTCATGAGCAGCTATGATCCAGGCATATTCCGCACTAAGCACGGAGTCGACACCATCATTCTAGCCATGCACGTCGACGACTGCATCATCACAGGCAGCTCACAAGCCACAATCGACAAGTGCAAAGCTCTGCTCAATGCACGCTACTCCTTGACTGATCTAGGACCTATTCACTGGATCCTAGGCATTGAAGTCACCCGCATCAGGGACAACCGCACCATCTTCCTATGTCAGTCATCATATACAGACACCATCCTGCACCGCTTCAATTTACAGGATGCCAATCCCTCAGGATCTCCCATGGTACCTGGCGCCACGTTCGACAAATCAGACTCACCATCTGACGCGTCTGAAGCCAGTTACATGAGCGGAATCCCTTATAGAGAGGCCATCGGCAGCTTGATGTATGCTGCAATTGCCACTCGCCCTGATATAGCGTTCGCAGTTTCATACCTATCCCAATTCCTCGAGAATCCAGGGCGTGCCCATTGGGACGCCACTAAGCGAATCTTCCGCTATCTCGCAGGAACAAAACACCTTAGTCTGACATATGGCAGAGAATCACACGACTTGATGGGCTATACAGATGCAGATGGCGCGTCTCAACCCCATCGTAGAGCCATCACTGGCTACGCACTGCTAATTGACGGAGGATCAGTTTCCTGGCGATCTCATAAACAGGAGCTAATCACCCTATCCACCACAGAAGCAGAATACATAGCCACAACCCACGCAGCAAAAGAGGCCATCTGGCTTCGTAACTTACTGCGAGAAATCTTCCCTTCCCTCGACACGCTGATCGTCTTACATTGCGACAATCAGTCCGCTATACACCTAGCGTGCAACGACAACTATCATGCCAGGACCAAGCACATCGATATACGATATCATTTCATTCGCAAAATGATCCAACTCAGGTGTATCGATCTGGTATATTGTCCGACTAATGACATGGCAGCCGATATACTCACAAAACCACTTCCAAAATGGAAAGTGTCAGGCCATTCACTCACGCTAGGCCTTCACTCCTCCACTTTGAGGGGGAGTGTTGGGTATCAGGATACTGACGGGATCAATGACGCACTTATGCGTTCATCTGAGGTAATGCCTTTGGGCGCGCCACCCCGCCCCCTGACCCAGGAGCACGCTAATGCCCCTCCATAAATTTTTGGACAAACCCCTCAGGGGTAATAGAATCATACGGTACACACTGACATTTGATTGCTTACAGACACCCTACGGTATTATCAGATGTAAAACACAATATGGACATATGCGTACGTTCTTATCTTATCTACGCATTTCGGACTTCCGCTCGGACTCCCGGCATCCCGCTCCATTACTTACGACGCTTAATCGTCGCTGCTACTTACAATAAAAGGACATTATTATGACTCCTATAGCTCCCCTATGATTACAAAAACCCCTAGAGTACACTGTATAAATAGTGTATGCTCTACACTGAAATCGCCAATCTGCTTTTATCTGATCTAACTTGCGCTCGCGTTTACAACCCACTAAAAGGATCTACTCATTGTGCGTCCGACTCTGTGTCCTCTCAGTCCTCGCTTGTGTCGACAAACGCCCTTACACTCCTTATTGTCTTCAGAATAAACAAAGCACATGCTCTGTGACACTCCAGGATAATGTGAGACATACTCAGAGTCAAAATGCTTTCCCCACAATGGTCCCTTTTCATTGCTTTTGAGCTTGCATGCCAGCCCACAAGATGAAACGTTGGCTTATTTTCAAGGCTGACAAAAATTCATTACAGTGCAGAAGTCCAAGCTATGTTGCAATGTTGTAATATATATATATAGAGAAAGTGTGTGTATTGCCCTTGTGGCCTACTTGGTATTTTGTCTTTTTTTTGCTTTAGTCATCATTTGTGGGGATCTCCTGGTTCAAACCTCAATAGGGCCGCTTTTTTTGCCATCATGACTTAGCTGAATTTTCGTTGGATCGGAACACGCGTCAGCCACAACCAAACATTGACCAAACATGTTTGGTTTGGTTTGTCCCCTCACACCTTATTCCGCCTGCCTAACCTCTCCCCATCCCCTCTTCCCCATTGCTTCTCCCCTCCTTGGAAACCCATCTTCGCTCGCCTCGCCCTGGCCTCTCGCTTTGTGCCTCCCTCGGCTGTCCAGGGTTGAAGAGGGTGAGGGTGTGGGCATTAAATTTGGTGCGTGGGTTTATACTTTTTTCTTTTTCTTTATTTGTGTTCACATTTCCACTCGCTCCCCTCTGATTGTCCGCATCCATGCAGACCTGGAACACAACTTGGCAGGCACGGCCAAGTCCAGGCGGGAGCACAAGGCCAGACGCAGGCAGGCAGATGCAAGCCTGCATGGATCTGCCCATGCCTGCCCACCTGCGCCCATTCTGCGCATTTACCTGGACCTGCCCGTGCCCGCCGACTTGCATCTGCCCGCGCTTGCCCACGCCCATTCTGTGCATCTACCTGGACCTGCCTGTGCTCACCAACTTGCATCTGCTTGTGCTCACCTGCGACAGCCCGCGCGCATTTGCCTGGGCTTGCCAACAGCTGCCCGCCTGCACCAGCCTGTGCACATTTGCCCAGGCCTGCCAGCACCCGCCCACCCATGACAGCCCATGAGCATTTGCCAAGGCCTGCCAGTACCTGCCCACCTGTGCGCATTTGCCTGTGCACATTCGCCTGGGGCTGCCAGCATCCACCTGCCCATGCACATTTGCCTGGGGCTGCAAGTACCCGCCCACTCACAACAGCCCGCACGTGTTCGCCCAGGCCTGCCAGCACCTGCCTGCCCATGTGCATTCACCTGAGGCTGCAAGTACCCACCCACTCACGACAGCCCACACGCATTCACCTAGGGCTGCCAGTACCTGGCTGCCCGCAACAGCCCACGCACATCATGTGCCAGCCTGTGTGCATGATCTGGGTTTGCTGCCATGCCTATGTATGGTCTGGGTGAGTTTTTTTTTTTTTTTCTTCATGCTTGTGCTTATGTTTTTCCTATGCCTGAGTGCCCCTGCCACCCTGTTCTCCTGCCATGCCCACTTGCCTCTGCCTACCTACACCTGCCTCTGCTTGCCATGTGCATCTGCGTTCACCTGCATGCATTTGCCCCTATGTATCTGCCTCTGTGTGTGTGTGATGACCATGAAATGCTCATCATGCTATGTCTTTCAAAGATCTTTTTTAGATCTTATGTTGTATTTAATATATTTTCAATAATACAATATGTCTTTAAAAAGTTTCAAAAGTGAAAAGTATTGATAAAAAAGTACTTAAAAGTAAAAATATTGATAAAAAAGTACTTAAAAGTAAAAATATTGATAAAAAAGTACTTAAAAGTAAAGAGTGTCTTCAAAAAAGTATTTTAAAGTAAAATGTGTCTTTAAAAAAGTACTCAAAAGTAAATTGGTGTCTTTAAAAGTAAACGACTGGGCTTATCAAAGACACAATTGTCTTTTCGCACACATGTCTTTTTGTGTCTATTCTATCTTTTTTACTTTCAAAAGACATGAAAGACATGCAAAAAGTACTTGCAGTTTTCCTGATGCAGGGTTGGTCTCTATGAGGTGCTGACTGGAGAGGACAACAGATCTGAGTGCTTCAGTGATTTGCTGGGGGGTAAGCATGGGAACATTGGGTATGATGGTGGTTTAAGAACAAGATGCATCCAAATACTACACATATGAGTATATATGTCCACATCTGCAGGTGGTTATTTATGCAAGCAATTGTTCTATGCATTCTGCCCCAAGCTGGTGCTCTAATGCTCCAACCTGAGGACATACTTCAATATAGTACAAAATCCCCTGTAATTATGCCAATGCATACATTTCTGTCAATATCCCTTCTCATGCTATTGTTTAGTTACTATACAGAGTATTTTTTACTCCTTTGCATCAGTATTTTTACAAATTACCTGTCACGGCGCGGCTAGCCACTAGGCTACGTGAACCGCGGGGGCATCAGGAGTCGAGGTTAGAGCCCAAGGATAGGGTCTGGTGGGACCCTGGAGGGCCGATAGACGATGAAGAGCCCAAGGAAGGAGCTTGGTGAAGCTCCAGAGGGCAGACGAGGCGTTGAGGATCGGTAAGTATAGATGATGGACGTTCTCTCTAGGATTCGGAATGCACGGACTGGCTATGCGGTCACGGTCCGGCACATGCGATGCCGCATGGACTATGGCTTCTAGGATGCCTTAGAGACAGGATGACGAAGACAGAGCCCTGGAGTAAGCAGGATGACTGTGCATGACTAACGGTTAGTCAGAGGCAATGAGTAAGAGCTTTGGAAGCTCTTTAGTATCTCTCAGCATCAGTCAGCGCTTTAGTCAGTGCGCTGGATTAGGACTTCTGCTTTGTGAGCAGTCTAGTCGCTTACTGATTGTTCTCTCTTATTGTTCCTGATTACTGTACGCTTACTACTGTTGCATTACTGTACCATAGTTCGGACTACCGGCCCTTAAGGTCGAGGTATATAAGCGCATTAGGCGCTGGGCTAGAGACTCTCTAAGTCAAGTCTCCTGTCCGCCCTGTACGCCTCCTTGTCTAGGAGAATACAGCGTTTGTGACCTAGTCACCCCAGGGGGAGATTCGTGGCTTGTTTACCTTTCCTCGCAAGTGGGACTTGCGAGCGTTCGACTTGTCGCTTCAGCCTTTACTAGGGTCACGGTATCGACCGGTGACATTACCTGTGGGTGCCTATACAGGCTTGTACAAGCCTGTATAGGTGCTACAAGTTGCAAGTCCACAAGAAAAACAAGCTATGTCCAATTTGGCACTTGTTTAGCTTCTTTTTTTCAGACAAGTGATAACAAGCCCACAAGCAATAACAGGCCCACAAGTATATATTTTTCAAATCCAGGATAATCATATTAAAAATGTCTATTATACTGTACTATGAACATTTGTATTTACTTGGCTACTTGATACTCATACTCATGCATGCTTGTCCCCTCTGATCATAGTCCTTAAATTTCAAACAACCACCCAGCTTCCAACCTGGTGCTGCTGCTGCCATCGACACCCCGGGGTGTAATTGGGATATTGATGTGGTATGGCTACAGAACAGGATTGCAAGGTGGCCTGTACACTGGTGTGCTGTTGTTGTCCAAGCCTTAGCAGCAGCAGCATGGCACAGCATGGTGTGAGGATCTGGGTTTGTTGCATGTATGTGTGTATTGTGGGCATGAGGCAATGGAGGAGCTACAGCTAGAGGGGTGCACACAGTTGGGTGAAGGGAGGGTGGAGGCATGGGCCAGTGCATGCAGGTTACAATCATGAGCACAAAGAGAAGGGAAAATTTTTTGAAAACCTCATCTAAATGGCACCTGTGAGCATGCATGCATGTGGGCAGGTATAGCTGGGTGAGAGGGAGGTGGGTGTGGGTGGGAAGGTGTGGGCATGCACAGAGGGGTGCATGCAGGTGGCACAGAGGGGTGCATGCAGGTGGCACAGAGGGGTGCATGCAGGTGGCACAGAGGGGTGCATGCAGGTAGCACAGAGGGGTGCACGCAGGTGGCACAGAGAGGGTGGAGGTATGAACAATTGCATGTGGGTTATAATTATGAGCACAGGGAAAAAGAAAAAAAAGAAAGACTCTCCCATTGGCACAGGCAGGCAGGCACAAACACAGGTGGGTATGGGGGCATGCACCAGGCAGGGATGGCCACAACAGGTGTGGCCAGGCATGGTTGGATGTGGGTTGGCACACATGGGGGGGCAAAGCCAGGTGCATGGATGCAGGGCAGGGCAGGACAGGGTATGGCTCAACAGGCATAAGTATGGGCAGGTGGACATGGATGCAGGTGGTTATGAACATGAGCACAAGGATAAAGGAAAAGGAAAAACAAAGCTACTCACCTACACCAGCAGGTAGGGGTGGCCACAACAGGTGTGGCCAGGCTTGTGAGTGCATGATGGTTGCAAGTGTGAACATAAACATCAAACAAAAAAAGAAGTTATGGCAAATGCTGCATCACATGCAGGACAGACTTGTTGTTCCCAACCACCCCTGCTCACACCTGTTGTGGCCACCTGCATGCCTGCATGCACATAAGTATAGTGAGTAATTTTTACCTTTTTTACTTTATTCTTGTGTTCATGTTTACAACCCACCCATGTCCATGTTCCCCTGCCCATGTTCACACCTGCCCTGCATCCACCCACTGGCTACACCTCCTGCCTGCCAACCTACAACCAACCACACCTGGCCATACCTGTTATGGCCACCCCTGCCTGCCTGCAGACAGGTGAGGTGAGCACTACCTTTATCTTTATTTTTTCTTATGCTTGTGCTCATGTTCACAACCCATCCACATCTATGTCTACCTGCCCACACCTGCTGCACTCATGCCAGATGACCCACACCCTGCCTGTCCCTGCACTGCCCTACATCCACCCACCTAGCTGCACCCCCCCTGCATCTGCTGACTTCCACCCAACCACACCTGGCCACCACCACTGTTGTGGCCACCCCTGCCTGCCTGCAGGTGGGTGTTGGTAAGTACCCTTGCTTTTATTTTTCCTTTATTTTTATGCTCACATTCATAACCATGTCTATACCTGCCTGTGCCCATTCTGGCTGCACTCACACACTGCTCATGCCTGCCAACTTATGCCCTGCCCTGCATCCACCTAGCTGCATCCCTTACACCTGCTGATCTACACTCAACCATGCCTGGCCACCACAGCTGTTGTGGCCACCTCTGGATGAGTGTAGGTAAGTACCTTTGTTTTTATTTTTCCTTTATCTTTGTGCTTATATCCACAACCCACCTGCCCTTGTGTTCACCTGCTCATGCCCACTCTGGCCATGCTCACACCTGCTGAGTATTACTTACAATTACTTTAGTGTTGCTAGTAGTCATGATTTCATTAAATAGATATTGAAATGAATTCTATTATTTCTTGTAGGACTTGTAGGACTTGTGAGGCCTGAAAGTACTTGTGGACCTGTGAGACAGGTGAAAAGGCATAAAAGTGCCCACAAGTCCACAATATTTTTGTTATTTTGCTGATGACTTGGGCCTTAGGCCTTCATCCTTGATAAATAAGAACTCCTAGCTACCCTGTACCAGCAAGTTGAGTCTCTTGTCAATCTACTCTAAGGGGTGGCTACAGCATTGCAGTGCTGCAAGTGAAAACCTAATCTATCTCTACTAGTCTTTTAAAATACTACTGAGTCTTAGCTATGGTCTTTTATTGCTATCAAAGCTTTGGTGGTGACAGAAAGTGTAACATACCAGATAAGGACCCAACACTCAACAATGATCTTAAAAGATCTCAAAAGCAAAGGAGCTTTAACAAAGAGAGCTGCAACTTTAGAGACCAGCAAGAAGAGGAGATCAGACATTCCCATTGATGTGTCTGATGAGGAGGTGATTGATGCATCTGGTGATCATGCTGTATATCTTTATGCATAACAAGGGGGCCCAACCCAAGGCCAATATTTTAACTGGTATTCCACCTTTGCCTTAGTTGCAGCATGCTCAATGTCTATGGTTTCAAGATGTCACGAATCCCCTTGCAAATGTCATGCTTGACTTTTTAACTCAGAACACTAGCATGTATATGCGTGAGCTATGTACAGTTGGTTAGCGTTGTAGCTAAGTTGAGAATATGTTATGTACTCACCCTCAGCAATGGGAATAAGAAGCTGAGGGTGTAGGGAACTAGTGTATCCGCATATAAATACTATGGGCGTATAGTCAAGTGACATTGATGATGTCAGTTGGTTTACTGCATCATACTCAATATTGACATGACTTATACTTCCCTCACAATGCCTGTGATGCCTGTGAATAATGTATCCCCTTTTGACAACTTTGCCAACTCTACTGCCCTTATGCTCGCTATGCATACCAACATTGACATCATCACCTTAGGTCTACTTCATGCCAAGCATTAGTCAACATCCCAGATAGGCTGTTCCTCTTCCACTGGCTTAGCTGATGCTTTGGTGCATGTTAATTGGTCTGCTGCCCCAACCCCACTCCCTGTTCTAGCAAATGCTACTGTCTCTACCATTGCTAGTTTCTCTGACACTACTGTCTCTATTGTTACTCTCCTCCCCCTGACACT
>QLOT01001143.1:0-12090 GCA_003313875.1 Russula aff. compacta
GAATTTGAGGGTTGGTATCCTGGCCGCGCTGCCGTCTGAAGCAGGTGCCGAGATGTATCTGTGTGCAGTCCAGATATCTGGATCGCTCGCTTTTTCGAGCCAGTCTCTCCAGTGGTTTACCTTATTGTAGTCTATAGCTTTGGCGTATGCTTTTTTGGCTTTGGCGCTTTCTGCGTGGACAGGGTCGTTAGGGCGATGCTTGAGCTTGCTTGCTTGTCTTCCTAACTTGTTTGCTGAGTGTCTTAGTTGAGTTAGTTCCTTGGTCCACCAGCGTCTAGACTTGGGGCCGAGGTCCGTGACCGGGACTTCGCGTTCTATTGTTACCTGGATTGCTGTGGTCAGCGCTGCACAGGTTGAGTCAAGTTCTCTTTGGGAGCGGATAAAGGATGGTATTCCGCATTGTTGGAGCTGTGTCCCCAGGGTTTCCCTGAACTTGTCCCAGTCTATGTTCCGGAAGTTGGGGAGCTTCCTCGCTGGGGCGTTTGCGACATCGAGATTTAGTTTTGTAACCACCAGGAGATGGTCTGTATTGGGACCTAGATTGTCTGTCAGGGTTTCGCAGGATATTAGGGTGTCAAAGGAATGCTCAGAGAGAAAGACATGGTCGAGTCTGGACCACCACTTGGACACGTTGTGTTGGTGCGTGGGGATTCTGGGAGGAAGGGCCAGGTCTAGGCCTGCATCCGCTATGACACTTATGAGACGCTCTGCTTTGTCGATCGCTTCGGCTGTGAATAGCCTGTCATCGTCTAGGTTGTCCCAGTGAGGGTGGTGTCTGTTGAAGTCACCCAACCATATGATGTGCGCGTTATCGGACTCGCTTCCTCTTTCTCTGTCTGATCTCTTCTGGAACTCATTTAGGAGCTCGATTGTGTCGTTGTGATTGCAGTCGTTATATATGTTACACAGGGTTAGAGTGCCCCAGGTACCGGTGACCTTAACTGCTGTGACGTCGCCTGTATCTAGCTCGATCTGTGACCAGTTGTTAGTATGAGTATTTGCGCGGATTAATATTACCGATCGGGTCTTATTCGGGTCTTTTTGGTGAGTGGAGGGGTAGATGACCCTCCAGTCCCTTAATGCGATAGTGGTGCCCCAGGAGCTAATAGCTGGCTCCTGTAGGGCTACCACGTCTATGCTGTGTTTCGCTAGCCTTGCGCTACTTATTAGATCATGTTGGCAGGTCCTTGACTTATTTACATTTTGTTGCCATATGGTGAAGCTGCTATCCCTGTTAGTTGCCTGTGTGTTGTTACTTACGTCCATCCTGGGGGGTCAGCGTATAGGTCTTCTTCCGGGTTGTAGGGTTGAGGAGGGGCGGTGGTGTTTGCTTCCCCAGCTTCGCTGCTGAAGCCGCGGATGTTCAGGGTATCGGGTCTTACCTGGCTTGCGCTTGGTCCATAAAAGTTTGTGATGGACATTTGATCCGCTGCGCGTGCCTGCTTCTTCCGGTTTCGTCGCTTGTTGATTGACCTAGTGGGGAGGTCTCTTTCTCTGTGTTGGCTGGGCGGAGGGGGGAGGCTGCCGACAGCAAACTGGGCAGGGAAGCGATCAGCAAACAGGAGTTTCGCAGGTCTGATTACCTTGGTCCATGGTTCATCTGTGGGGAAGTACTTTAATGTGTTCTCGGGATGCGTCTCATCGAATTGTGCGCAACGTTTCATGAATTCTGGGCATTGCCTGTCCCAGCTAGCATGCGAGTTAGTACCGCAGGAGGCACAGTACCTCTTGTTTTCCACAGTACAATCCTTTGTCCAGTGCTCGCCACCGCAAGAGCCGCATGTGTCTTTGGGTGCTGTGCACTGTGAGGCGTAGTGCCCCCACTTCCTGCATTTGAGGCATTGAGTGGGTTCTTTCTTAAGTCTTGTAGGGTATAGTTTTGCACCATGGATGATCATACCGTCCCTAATACATATGTTAGCTGCTTCTGCGCTGAGGAATGAGAGCGTAGCGTGGGCTAGTCTTTGACTCGGGGTGCGTCTGCTGGCTGGCTTAATCCACCGAGCTTTAGATATGATGCTGGGTCTGAGGTGGTTAACTTCTTCAATTTCCCTGAGGTGGGATTGATTCTCTGGGTCTAACGTGAGTGGGACTCTTGGCACGAGGACTATGTGTTGGCGTGGTCTGATACTTGCGCCCTGGGTGAGGAGTGCTGTGAATATCAGTTCCACCTCGGAGTCTTGCAGCCAGTCTGCCGCTTCTTTCGTGCGAAATAGGGTTAGTATTCCATTATTCCTAAGCTTGATTACCTCGTCTATGATGCAGTTCTCGGGGGGTGGCGGGTCATTCACTTTGGCAATCGCTTCTGACAGCTTCTCTTTGATCGAGTCATTGCTAAGGGAAGTTATCTTGTCGTCAGTGAAGTCAATAAGAACTTGCCTGGCTTTTCTGTCAGTGCTTCTAGTTAATGCTGGGTCGGGCTCCCCTGTGTTGGCGCTGCCCTGAGAGGGTTGCGTGGGTGCTCTGAGTAGGGCGTCTTTGTACGAGTTGGCTGTAGATTCAAGCTGCATAGTGGTGTTCAAGAACACAGTGAGCTTTGCGTGGACTTCACCTGTTGTCGCTTCAAGTCTCTCCGCGACCTTGCCTAACTAAACTATGGACTGGCTCAGGCTGTTGTCTGCAGCTAGCATTTCTAGGCGTTCTGTTGCTTTAACAACCTGTTCTGCGGAGTGACTGATGTTGCGGTCCATCTTGTTCCAGTGCTCCATGAGTTCTGAGCTGATCTCCTTGATAATAGGAGGAATCTGTGCTGCCCTATCGCAACTCGAGCAGTGTGGCTCGATGCCCTTGATTACCTCTCTTACGCCTAGTATAGCCTTGATCCAGGCGTTGTTCCCTTTGAGGGTATCCACCAACTTGAGAAGTGCGTTTGCCGCTGCAGTTGTGGAGCATGGTTCCGTGGGATCTAGGACACCGATTTTAGCAAGGTGCTTCCTGGCCTCTACATACTTTTTCCTGCTCTCTGGGACTACAGCTGTCTCTAGGGAGGCCGACGACCTCGTAGTCCTTTTGTTGACTGGTGCTGGGTCTCGCTGTCTATTGTTGGGGCTGGCCCGGGGGTCACTGGTTAGCTCATGGGCGCTTGTAGGGCTGTTTGGGTCTGAGCTTTGGCTCATTGACCTTATTCCACTTATTATTTATTCTAATTGAGGAGTATGTAGATAGCGGAGAGGGAGTGTAGGGATGGATAGATAGGCTTATTCTCTAATCTAGTGTTCCACTTCTCAACCGCGGAGATGCGTCGATCACCGTGGTTGATGGTGGTTACCGGAAAAGGAAGTTCACCTGAGCTATATTACATAGTGTAGTTGGCCAAATATATTATGTTTTACGTTTTTGTTTTGACCTTTTGTTTTGACACAGGCCATCACTGTTCTTGTGGGTGTCAGTACATCTACTGCTCAGGCACTGGGTAGTCAGGTGGCCGCATTGGGTTTGAAAATAATTGGGTGGACAAGAGCAGACTGCTTGTCTGCTTGGCCCAGCTGCTGTGAAGTAGCATTGCTCCAGCTTCAGGCCGGTTTCAGCTTGACTCCCTGATGGGGTTCCAGTTGCGTTGCTCTTAAAAATTGTACTGGCAGCAGTTTTTTGCGGAGGAAATGCATGATGTTATCTCAGGCTTCGGATAACAGCAACTTTGAAGGCCTCATTGGTGTCGAATGCTAGCATGCAAATCGTCTACTCGATGTCCAAGTCCCCGAGAGGTTGTCGGAGTGTGAGATATACAACCGAATCACATAAGTCACATCTCAAAATGCGAATCTGCGTTGTGACATTTGGTCAAGTTGAAATACCATACCCAATTCTGAATCTATTGTTAAGCTGACTCTATGTGAATGACATGTTGTATTTCTGAAATTACTAAGATGACTGTCCTGATAGTCTACACAGAGTGCAAGACTCGGGACTGACATGAGACCAGATCACGGTGATGACATCAAAGGTACTGCGACTGGCATCTCCAAGAGTCAAATCAAACAATGGATGTAAGTGTGAAGGAGAACAACAATGGGTAGATGATGCCAAACATTAGGGTGGTTCACGTTGCGGTTTTTTGCTGGTTTTTTGGTCAGTTTTTTAGACCATTTTTTGAAGCCAGCAACTTCTGGGGATCCAAACATCAAAGGTCAGTTTTTTGAGAAGTGAAAGGAGCACCGGGGCTGCTTTTGCATCGTTTTCAGCCGTCTTGGCTTTTTACCCTGTTTGTCATCAACAAGTAAATTATCATAATAACAAAAATAATTTCTTTTTTGCACAACCCCAACCATCACTGTTGCATGCACACTATGGCAAAGGCCAGTAACGCAAAGAATCCCACCTCAGAATCAAGCCAAACCGGAAAGAAAAGGGCTCCAAAGTCCAGCCAGCCGGCCGAATCAAAGCCAAAACAACTAGAATGGGGGAGTAATCCGGTATGGACACAACATGCCATCGAATATCTTACAGGCGATGTGAAGTTCCGTCTTCACCTTTTTAGTGATACCACTTCAGGGGCTAAAGCAGAGGGCCAGTCAAAGGTACAAGCATCACATCAGGAAAACCGGAATCGCCAAATTTGGCCAAATGTATTCAACCACGTAACTCAGCATTAATATAGCAAAGTGTAGCAACTCTACGCAACTCTACGCAACCTTATTAAGGCTGCCACAAGTAATTGTAAAATCAGCTTAATTATAATGTATTTAAGATGCGAGTAAATATATGTTATTAACTACGCATGATGTATTGAAACAGATCTATTGGTGAATCATTAAGAAAGAAGGTAGTACTACACTTATCAGGGTTTAGCAACTCTACGCAACTCTACGCAACCTTATTAGGCTGCCACAAGTTATTGTAAATTCAGCTTGATTATAATGTATTTAAGACACGAGTAAATATATGTTATTGACTACGCAAGATGAGTTGAAATAGGTGTCTACAGTCGCTCAAAAAACTGTCCCAATGTTTGGCCATTTTGGAAAGACTAATTTGGCATAAATCAGATAAATTACCTAATAATCTGAAAATAATATATATTATAGTATAGCATCATAGCTCTTGGAAATATCCAGAAGCACGTGATTTGGACCAAATCTGATGTAGCAATATCCAAAATAAAACAGGGTATTATTGGGACAGTTTTTTGGCCCTCTATTTTATCTACAGTAGGTATCTAATTAGTAGTTTGTATGACCCCCATTAGCTCTAATAACTGCTTTAATTCTTCTAGGCATACTTTCTATGAGGTTTTGGCATGCTTCTGCTGCAATCTCATTCTATTCCACCCCCACCCTATCCCATAACTCATGTATTCCCTTAGGTGAAGTTGAATACTTCTGCAAAGCCCTTTTGAGATGCACCCAAAGGTGCTTAATAGGATTGAGGTCAGGGGATTGGAAAGGCCAGACAAGCACTTGGATGTAATTGTCTTCAAACCACTGGGAAGCCCTCTTGGAGGTATGCTTGGGGTTATTATCCTGCTGAAACACCCTTTCTTCCTCTGGTACCTCCAGCTTGTCAAAGCTTTTCACCACTCCCTCATTTAAGATGTCACAGTATTGCTGTGAATCCATGGACCCCTGAACCTCTATGAGCTTCCCAACCCCATTCCAGCCCATATAGCCCCATACTATAAGGTTATTTCCTCCTCCATGCTTGACAGTTAGGGTGGTAGTGCGGTCTGCAAGGGGCTCACCCCTTTCTTTCCAGGTGTAGACCCTTCCATCTGACCCAATCCTGTTAATCTTGGTTTCATCTGACCATAAGACCCTCTTCCAATCCTCCACTGTCCAGTTTTTATGGTACTTGGCAAATTTGAGACAATTTTCTCAATGCTGCCTCTTAAGAAAAGGGCGCTTCTTCTTGATAACAGAGGAAAACCCATTCCCCTTGAGGACATTCCTGACTGTTTGGGCTGAGACAGGATTGGGAAGGATGCTATTAATCCAGTTGGCAACTTGGACAGCATTGTCAAGCTTTCCAGTAGTAATTTGGTGAAGAATAGATTGTTTATCACAAGGGGAAAGCTTGGAAGGGTGACCTCTTTTGTTGTTTTCCTTGTTTGTGTCCACTTGTTTCTTGATTCTACCAATAGTAGACTTCCCTATATCAGTTTTGGACTGGATTTCATGAACAGAATAGTGTTCATGAAGAAGCAAGATGATGGTAGAGCACTGAGTAGAAGGTATGGGATGCATAGTGGTGGTAAGAAGGAAAGAAGTTGGTTGAAGTGGTTTCAACATGCCAAACTTGTGTAAATAAAGTCACATGACCTTGTTTATTACTTTTAGACTTGATCAATACCTGATCTTGAGATGATTCAGGTTAATAAAAAGGAGATATGATGAAAATAATAGAGGGTCAAAAAACTGTCCCAATGATACCCCATTTTAGTTTGGATATTGCTACATCAATTTTGGTCCAAATCACGTGCTTCACGATATTTCCGAGAGCTACGATGCTATACTATAATATATATTATTTTCAGATTATTAGGTAATTTATCTGATTTATGCCAAATCAGTCTTCTCAAAATGGCCAAACATTGGGATGGTTTTTTGAGCAACTGTATCATGAACTTTACCTATATAGCAGAACTAACTTCTCATGCTGATCATAGTATACTAATTGTAGTGCTTAAAGTACCTATTAAGAATTGGTACATGCACTCATCAGCAAAACCTGATTTCAGGTCATAGCATCTTATAGTGAGTTTATAGTATTTGATGTCTCTGAGGTGTATCATATAGGATGTATGAATTAAATCAGTTTTCTACAATGGCTACTCTTAATCATTCAAGGCCTCATCAGGTCAGGCAATCTGAAAGACATTGGAACCAGCAGGTAGAACTCAGAATAGCAGGAGTGAAAGGACACACAAGTACTGGCTCAACAGGGAACACTCCCCACTGTTCTTGAGTTCAATATCATACAAATTAAAGTAGCCTTCTGGAAGACAACAAAGATCTGGGGCATTGTCCTAATAATTGCGACAAAATTTAAGCATCACACCATACCATCCAGCACAGACCTATCTAGCAACACACCCACTGATAGCAACAAGTCACTGGGCACTGCTTGTTGGCAATGTGAGGAATGGGAAATCTCATGACAACTCCCACATTTCTGTGATTTGTCAGTTTACGCCATTGCTGCAGTTACTGGAGGAAGGTCAGGCAAAGCAAGGTTGAGAAATGTTGGTCTCATTTGTCCGCATGTATATGGGTGCATTCATCCCATCTCTATCAAATAGATGAAGCAGGCTGCACCTAGATTGGGCATTTTAGATGTCCTTGACATGTTTGTTAAGGAAATTCAGCCAACCATAACCTTTGTTGGTTCTGCTATGAGTGATGCTGGAAGCAACCCTCCTGATGACTCCAATAAGCCAGCATAGACAGGAGTTGAGGCAGAGATCAGAGATGAGGGAAGATATGAGGAAGTAGTAAGAGAGTGTTCAAGGGAGGGAAAAAGTGGAAATGACTTGGAAAGGGATGGCGAAAGTGGAAGATTGAGGAAAAAAGATGGTCTGAGCACTCCTGGTTTGCATGGTCCAGCACGATCCAAGCACAGGGTAGTAGGTAACAATATTTAGAAATGCTGATAATGACAAACGGAAAGTGATAAACCTCAAAGGACATCAACAGGGTAATAAGAATGCTGATGAATGCTTGTATCTTCCCATATAGATCTGTATGGGGATGGTGTCACCGCCAAGGGTTTGACAGCAACAAAAGACTATAGCTAAGACTCTGTAGTGTCTTAGAAGACTAGTAGAGATAGTCTGGGTTACCGCTTGCTGCACCAGTATGCAGTAGCCACCCCTTAGAATAGAGAGAAGATGAAGGGTAAAGTCACTGTATTGACAGGAGACTCAACTTGCCAGTACAGGGTAACTACAGGTAGCTATTTATACTGGTAAGGGGATCCTAGGATCCTGAGGCTGTGTACAGTGCCAGAACAATAAGACGGAACTGGGAACAATGGGAGTGACAAGAAGGGAACAAGGGCTACGTCTAAAAGGGGATCAACAGGACAATAAGTGTCCTAGGGAGCATGTGATTCTTGAAGAACAATAAGAACCATATGTAGGAGCATCCACAAGGGACGAAAGTGTAGCACATGATATAGTACAGTGCCTCAGGCGCACACACAACAAAACAATACTGCAGACTCTGGGCCGGTTCCCAACTTACACGAGCGCGAGCAGTTGAATGCTCACCCAAGGCCAGTTACAGATGGCCAGTTGAAGAAAATTATAAATAAAGTAGGCAACTCCTTTGTGACCCTTCCCCATTGTGAGCTCTTGCAGCGCCCGCGCAATAAGTGGCCTCAGCCCATCATATAAATGCAGGTGTTGCATGGCAGCAAAGTGGTCAAAAAGTCCAAACCACTATGCGGGGCTGACGTCATGTGCTCCCCAGGCGGATACTCGCAGATGTCAATCTGTTCCACATGCAATAGGAAAGGTGATAGCTGGTTGCACACCTGTGCCATCGACAAGGCCCGCCGGTGTAGCTCTTCACAACTAATCTGCAACTTCACGGCGTCAGAGAGAGGTCCAAGGGTAACACAGATATCAGAAGAGGAAAACATAATCGTAGCCCGATTGAGCGGCTGATCCCTTGGCCTCAACATCCGAATCCATGTCGGCACACGCTGGCGTTCGACTGAAGATGGAGGAAAAGTCGGATTGGTGAAGGCACAAAACAAAAGGAATACACGTCTCCCACTTTGAAAGACCACAGGAATAAATCCTACAACATAGTATTACTTCTCACGTTGCCGCCTCCATTGCGTCAGGCCCGAATATCTCCTTGATCATCGTGATACCCACCCAAGGGAAAGGTGCCACATCCAAGAATTGCACATACACCTCACCGTTGTGATTTCCAAACTCGGCATCAAAGTTCCATTCTACATGATAGGCGAAACCTATGTGCGGAACGACGAGCACATACTTGATCTCGACCAGATGCCGCTTCCATATGTCGGAAGCGCGCTGCCTGAGGCTTCTCACCAAGTGGAAACCTTTGCCCGCGCCATCGTGCTCCCGTGCAATTGCCATTTGAAGTATCCATAGGACAACCGTCCTATCTTTGATAGAGAGGAAGAATGCGTCAAAAAGGGGATTGTTGGGGTCGAGGGGACAGTAATAGGATGAGTCGTCCAGCTGGAGATCCTCAATTTTGTCGTATGTGACGCGCTCCCGCCTCGTCTTCCGCCAAGGAGGATCCAACCGAGGATTATTAGCCATAGCCTCCGCAGACGAGGCAGCTAGAGGAAAAATCCGGAATCTAATCCGCTTGCCTGAGGTCTCGACTATTAGCCTTCGATCCCCACGATAGACGAACTGAATCGGCATGGTCTCCCTGTTGTTCTCGACATTTGTCATCTGCACGAAATCACGGAACGGGTTAGTGTCGTCAGGAGATTTCCCGGAAGTGCAGGTGATGGCCAAGCCTTCGAACACAAAACCGGTAAGAGAAGCGATGGAGGAGCCCATGCCCTTGCAGAGGGAATACCACTTTTTTATTTCATTGTTGTGGGAACGGTTGACATGCTCGAGCACCTTGTAGAATATCCAACGAGACTTGAACTCGACGGTGTACCTGTCATTGCTGTGCGAGGTTGTCGAAAGGGAACCAACCCGCTTGCGAAGTATGATTTTGTGAGACGCCTCGTAAGAGAGAATGTATTCATTCCGCAGGTGGCGCATGATCAGGGACGGATCCATGGCGGTTATGTGCTTTGTTAAGTTATCCAGTGTCGGCGACCTCATGTTTTGAATGATATCTCGGGGACAGGGACCAACTCTCGAGTAGGCTTTGAGAACATATTCTGCATCGTGAGTGGTGGTGAGTTCTTTCGTGGGCCCCAGCGCGACTTTCCCAAACCTGCCATAACCGTCAGGGATCAGTTGGCACGCAAACCCAGCAGCAAGAAGCCCACAATGCAACAAGTTCTTCAATGTCCCATGGCTGCATCCACCAAGTTGCCACCCAGCCCTTTTGGAGGTGGTGGTACCGCGCTGGATGAGGAGAAAGGGCGGCGACGAAGAACGTCTCTGATGACTCTGTGGTGATTCCACGAGGGAGGGGCTCCATCTTATCTGGGCCGTCGATCAACGAGAGGATTGAGAAGGCGGAGGCGATCTTCGGAAGGCCATCCTTGGTGTCGCACACCCAAACACCAGCGGCGTCGAACAGATACGTCTTAAGACTACGAGTCGTGAAAAAGACAACCTCCTTGCGGGCCAAGCTGTCAAGCAACAAAAACAGGAGAAAGAGGGATTTCCCTATGACAATAATGAGAAGGTCATAAGTCAGGAATTAAGCTAGCGTGGGGGCTAACGTACCTATGCCCGGTTGACCGAGGATCAAGCAGCCACTGTAGTCCGTATGCAGCCGCACATACCGACACCGTTCGGCAAAAAGCAGGTACTCTTTGCGCACAAAGAGGTAGGAATAGCGAAGCCCCAACGATCGTCCGGGCTCTACGTGTTCGAGATGCAAGAAATGGGTGTCTAGGTGGCGGCCACGTGGAGCGAACACGTGTTTCATAGGATTGCCCCACCAGGTCTGACGAAATTCGTTCCAGTGTTCCTCTGCCTGAATATTATCCGAGTCGCGTTTACGCTTTTTGCTCAGGAGGGGTTTGAGTTCCACGACAATGTGGAGTAGAGTGTCTGAAGTTTCACTTGGATGATTGAAGGCGTCAGAAACTTTTGTGGTTAGATCCAACTTTTCGGCGAATTTCGTTAAGTCCTGTAGTTCGTTTTTAATGCGTTGGGCGAGATCATTAGCTGGCCGGACACTGATGTTGTTCTTTGGCTACAGTGGTGTCACCTTGAATGCCAGAACGAATCACGAGAATAACGCACCTTCCAAATAATAAGGTCAGGGGCATCATAATCTTTAAGGAAGTTGGCTTTCTTTCCTTTGATGAGCTCTTGCAGGTCGTCGATTTGGCTATCGCCCAGTGCCATGACCTTGAATGGGGCTGTGTCTCCTTTGATGAGGCACCAAAAAGCGTACGTAGCAGACATTGTGGCGTGAAAGGGTGAGGAACAAGAACAGAAAGGTGTGAAAGGTGAAACGTAATAGATTTGGCCAACTACGCTATGTAATATAACTCAGGTAACCATAAACTAAGATACCTCGTTGGCTCATATGGACACAGAAATTCATTGAAAAATAACTATGAACAGAGAAACTGTCGTAAATCAAGGTGGAACGTAAGTCAAGAAGCTTAGATGCCCGAACATCTCCCACTGAGAGGCCGCGAGTGGTTGATAAATGGTGTCGAATGACTTGGCCCCAAATGCGGGCTGCTAGACGAGTAGCGGATGTGTGCCAACTGTGGCAAGACGAGTAACGAGTAATCACGCAAGGTGTTGGGTTAGAGGCAACGTCGTAGTCAGTCACAAGACGTCATGCATCACGTGCCATAGTACACCTAGGTAGTCCTAAGGATGGACAAGTCCACCCCGTATTTGCCTCCGTTTCAGTACTTTCAGCACTTAGAACCTCTTTCCACCCTCCTCCCAAGCCTTTATGATGACCACCCTCCCCCCTTACACACGCGCCTCTTCTGCCTTCTCTGCAGTCGTCCAGCTTTATGCCTATCCGAACGTTCATCTCGATGCTTTTGACCTCGTGTGCAATCAGCGCGGAATCGGCTGGTCGTGGTCACCCAAGCCGTTCCCAAGTCCGTCCAACCGCCACTCGGCGTGCATCCTCTCCGTCCTCGCCAAGCTATTCTTCGAGCTTCTAGTCTGCGACATGTGCCACTACCTCATACAACACAACCGGCCCTCCATCAACCACTCCGCAGGTGACACGCTCTTCGACCCGACGCTGAGTCTAATCCCACGCTTCGCCTGCGCGGCCTTTTTCACCCTCTGCGGCGGCCTGGTGGTGTACACGACCGTCGACGCGATGTACCACTTCGCGACGCTCGTCGGCCGCATCAGCATGCGCCAGCCAGCGTGGCAATGGCCACCGCCCATTGACGTCCACCTCGATCCGCGACTTTTGGAGCTTCCGCTGGCATCAGTTCTTCCGACACCTCTTCGTCGTCTTTTGCGCGCGACCCGGCGGTGCGCTG
>QLOT01001153.1:0-16933 GCA_003313875.1 Russula aff. compacta
CCAGAACACGTACGTCGAAACTCGATCCATCGCGTTGCCAAAACATCGCGCCTGACCATTGATCATCGATCAAGTCGTGTATTCCGTGGGTAGGTAGATTAGATGGCGAGTCCGGTGTTGTTGGGGAAACACTCGGGGAGGTGTATTGGAATGCCGTGAGTAAGTCAATGGCCAGGGGAATCTCTATCCCTGGTCGGTTCTCTGGTGCCGAGGCAGGTGCGGGGATCGGGTGTGAAGCATATTCAATTCTCTGCCGTCGTTGGCGGCGCGTAGAGGTCGTCTCTGCAGAACGCTTGGCGGGGACTTTGGGTGAGGCCACACCTGGTTGAGGGTCATTACCTCTTGGCTCAAGTGGAGGTGCGAAGCCAGATAATAGGACCTCGTGGAGGGGGCAAATCTCGAACCGTGGTTTTGTGCACGCACTGGCAGGTGAGACCTATTGAATATTTGTCAAGGTAAGAGGGAATTGATGTCAGCTGACGAGCGGTCACGCACCATAGAAAATACCCCCGAAAATTTCTGGCAAGGATGGAGAAGTATCAGCGAGAAGTTAATGTTGCGCTGTGAGCGAAACATTATGTCTGCAACATTCCGGTGATCAGAACATTTCACTCACGCTCTTTATTGCAGCGGGGACAGTGTCCCAGCTAAGGTTCGAAAAGGTTGGGGACACAGGAGAATGTGAGTGTTCAGCGTAGTCAGATTGACAAGCTGCGATGTGCCATAGATAGTATGAAAACTCTTCTTTCGGGTTCTGCTTGGGTCTCCTCTTGAAGTCCTCAATCATCTAGCAAAGCCGATTATCTTCTAGATACAAATGGAACGCGGTATGTAAGTACCTGGATTGCATTCGCGTAACCATCGAGAGCAGTCGTCCACGAAGGGCTTGTCGTCGTTGTGTGACTGGAAGGAATCTTCAGCATATCGGGCGCGGCCACAACGGAGAAGGGGATGGTCGAGATGGGGGGACCATCAGGATGAGTGGGGCCGTAGGTGACGAATGCTACGTTGATTGGCTTGTGCAATGAGAGTCAGGGTGAGCTCAAAGGTTGTGTAGAAAGAGGAGCCTACCCGGTGCGAGTGGTTCGCTTCACTGAGCCATTGGAATAGACAAGTCATATAATGGCGGGTAGTGCTGTTCCAGTGGGAATCTAAAGCAGCGGAGTCTGAAAGAGCGACGACGACTGGTGTCTTATACGAGGTGCCTCCTTGTCGAGGCGGCAAAGACAAAGTGCTTGCCATTGCAGTGGAAAGACGTAAAAGTGGAGGGTGAAGACGCATAGAGTCGTCTGAAATGTTCGCGCATTTATGTTCGAGGCATATGGGCTTTGGCCGACACTATTTTGTCATGTTGGCACACTGACCGGCATAAAGACTGTTACCCCCTCGGTCGGCACGGGGTGGTCGGCACCTCCCTATTGGCACTGAAAGATAGTTCAGAATTTGTCGTTCTAACTCGGCACTTCACTTACAAAGAGGTGGATGGTGAACGTATATGTATAAACCATAAAGTATGGCACTTTGCAACGCCGCTGTTGCTGATGAGTGGAGCTTCAAGTTGCCACTCTAAGCCACACATTCAGGGCGCCAAAGTGCTAATAACACTTGTGCCGTTGCGTGCCAATGAGATAATGGCACCCGATCGAGGTCCCGAAACTCCACGTTCCCGATGATCCAATGATCAAGAGATCACTGTAGTGTGGCGAAACTGAATGGTGCCGACTAGTATGACCAACATGTACAGTCAGGCACCCGTTGGGTGGGAAAGACGTGACCATGTGCAAGACCGGCCGAAAAGGAGCTACGCAACTTGAACTGATCAAGCGCAACCCCAGTTGGTTGGTATCACTGTATCGATTGACGCGACAATGTTCGTCAAGAAAGCCGAATGGACTCAGTTTGTCAGCTGTCAGGCTGTTACTACCAGGGGCGAAAGGGTGAATCCGTCGCCTCGCCAGTCAGTGGCCCAGTCAGTGCTCGCTGTCCCAGTTCCCCAGTCTCAATCAATCGCGATGATCGCTGGTGCATGTATGCCCCTTTGCAACGTCATGAATGTCAATTATTGGGCTCGGCTTTGCTGAGTTAGCAAGGGTACGAATCCGTGTGAGAATTGACAATGGAAATATTGCTGCGGTTACTTACGTGCCCCCGGGATGCGGGAGCAATAAGTACAGTAATAAGAAGATCACGTCGGACTGGAGACTGCAACGCACCGCACTCTGGCACTGTATCACTGTGGTACTGGACTTTCGCGGAGTGACACTCACGGCCGTCGCCTACCTACTCACGCGTACTCGCGGCTTGGCAGTTGGCACTTCACTCATTTTCACATGGTCTACGTTTGCCGCCACTCAATATCTCCTTGATGGGATTGGACTCTTTCCTCGATGAAAAACATACAGTATATGACTACACAATCTGAACTAAAAAACAAAGTACGAGAGTAAATAAGTTAGTGCATGTGGTCCACCGAAAAACCACAATTGTGTGAGTGAAGGTATACGTGATGCAGGGTGACGGAATATTCGTCATTGTCCCTGGCCGCCTTCCCCGCTGCGATGCATGAAAGATTGGTACATGTCCAACGTCACGCCGCCGGCAGAGCCAGGAGGCATCCCGCCCATCCCGACCCCACTCATCCCACCACCTCCGCCCTCGCCCGCACTACCCGCGCTGGGCGCTCCACCAGCCTCCATGCCCATTCCGGAGCTCAATCCTCCAAAGCCTGCACCGCTCACGGGCAGCCCGAGGCCGAGGCCAAGCCCACTCGCGCCACTCATCCCGTTCCCGCCGCCGCGAAATCCGCCTACACCGAGGCCGTTGTTCCCTCCCGTCGCAATTCCTGCGGAGCGCATGCCTCTGCCCATCCCTAGCGGACCCAAGGCACCCGATAAGCCGAGTCCGCCGTTCCCGCTACCAGTGTTCATGAGCCCACCGCCAAGACCACCACCAAGGCCAACGCCGGCGCCAAGCCCGCCGCTCAAAACACGTTGCATTTCCATCTGAGCACGCTGTTGCTGATTCTGATTCTGCTGCGCTTGATGCTGCTGCTGCTGCTGTTGTTGTTGCTGTTGCTGTTGCTGTTGCTGTTGCTGTTGCTGTTGCTGTTGCTGTTGCTGTTGTTGTTGTTGTTGTTGTTGAGCATGAGCCTGCTGTTGTTGCTGTCGCTGTTGGAGTTGTTGCAACGACGTTGGCTGGACCAACAACCCACTCGCAATCGCATTCGCCTGGCTTCCAGGAACGAAGGGGTTGAGTTCACCCTGCTTGAGCCCAACATTCCCAAACATAGAGCCAGTAGACGGCATATTACCCCCAGAATTTTGGGGGAAGCGGTCTACCAGCTGCTGTTGCTGTTGTTGCTGTTGCTGTGGCATGGGAGCAGGATTAGATATGGGGACAGCTCCTCCCTGTTGGGCCTGGAAGCGCTGTTGCTGGTGAAGAAAGAACTTCATGATCGCTTGTTCAACTTGGGGTTCGGGCAAGGACCGTATTTGGGGCGGCAGAGAGTTCAAGATCGTCTGGCGCACTGCGGGCGGTATTCGGGGCATGGGGACCCCAGGCATCCCGGAGGTTGGGAACGCCGCACCAAGCAGGCCCTGCGAGAACGGTGCGAGGAGAAGATTCATCGTAGTCCGGCCCATGCCCGGAATATCCCACCCCGCAATGGCGTACTGTCAAAGACGTGAGGGCACAGCTCGGCAAGAAAACCAGTGACCTACAAAGCTCTTCTCCCTGAGCAACTTGACCAGCTGCTCATAGTTATGCTCATCCGTCCCAGGAGCGGGTTGGATCTGCATTACCACAGGGCCTGTCTTCTTGATCCAATCGTGAAACTCATCCATTGACACGGCTGGCCAAACAGGCGCGAGCGACAAGATTTTTGGCCATGTTGACGTCATTCTGAATGAGTGCGTGAAAATAAGTCTTCGATTGGCAGAATGGCCATCGAAAAAAATGCGCACGCGTTGCCCTTCGTTGCCGTTGCTACAATCTGTGCCCGCAGCTCCTTCTTCTCATTCCGCGCGGTCCCCTGCCACACAAGTGTCCCCGACCACTGGTTCTCCACCCTTTCGCCAAAGCCTCCCGCCGTTGCGGGACTTGCGCCTGCATTCCTTCCCGCGCCATTTCCGCCAACAATGGGGCTCTGGTTGCCCTGTAGTGGCCCATGTTGCTCAACAGGCTTCTTGATCTGCGCTGCGAGGTTGGGCGGCATCTGTGGCGGCTGCTGTCCGACGCTGTTGTTGTGGGAGTGCCCACCATTTGGTGGCGGTGCACCATGTACAGGTGCCGACACACCACTCAAGCCGACCTGTGATGGGATCTGCATCGCAGCAGGATTGAACACCTGAAGGTGTGCTGCATTTGCAGGCGAGCCAGAGCTTACGCCTGCCCCAGAGTTGGAGTTGACGTTTGATGGCGATAGATTCATCGCCGACATCGGGTTTTGGTTCAGTGATATCCCCGACTGCCGTGGCGTGGCGAGTTGCGGTGTAGACAATGAGCTCGTTGGCGGTGTCGCATGTTGAGCTGCAGATACTGCAGGCATCGGGTGCTGGCTTGTACCAGGATTCGGCGCGGACTCATGAGGCTGCGGTGACCCCTGCGCCTGGGCTGCCGTCACTGCCCTCTTCACATCCATTACTTTCCTCACGAACTCACGTCCCTTTTTGTATGCGACCACCTGGTGAGTGAGCATGACATTGTACCTGTTCGCTTCCTCGGTACGCCCAGCTTGTGCCGCTTCAATTTGCTTCTGACGCATCTCCATCAAGCGTAGTTCCACTTGCTTGAGCTTAGCCTCCATATCCCCGACATCGGCATTTGCTAGCTGTCTTATGTTTAAGGCGAGCGAAGGGGGTTGAGAAGGGGGTTGAGGTTGAGATTGCATCGATAGTTGGGGTTGGGGCTGTGATGTGGGAGTGGGTTGGCTTTGGGTCGAAGGCTGGATAGGTTGTGGCGGTTGTGTCGGATTAGGCAGTGCGGAAGGCGCCTGCTGTGGCGGATTTGGTTTCGGAGGTTGGGTACGATTCTGCACCGCTGCAGACGCAACGTCTGGTGTAGGTTGAGTAAGATCAATGACACCCAAGTCCTGGGGTTCGCGGGAAGGTGGTTTCGGGGGAGAGGAGTTAAGCGTCGGGGAGGCTGATGGCGGTGCGGGGGCAGGAGGGACCAAGGGACTGGATTGGGGGACCGGCTTTTTTGCCGCCGCCAGCGCAGGAGAGGCCGTCTGTGAAGGGGGCTTTGCAATCTTCGGGCCCGGTGAGCGCTGCTCTGCGGGAGCCTCTGCGGGGCGCTTGGCAGGGATTGTGGGTGGGACTGCGGCTGGGTAAGAACAGTGAGCGGTCGTCATAAAGTAGGGTGATGGGTTAAGGCAGTACCTTTGGGTTTAGGTGACGGTGCAAAGCCTGATAATAGGACGGTGTGATATTTGTGGGTAGGGAACCATGGTTTTAATTGCGCATCTGAGATCTATTAGATGCTGTAAGGCGAAGGGGAGGTGATGTGACGTTGACAAGAAGTGACGCACGGCGGAAAACAGCTTCAAGAATTTGGGAGAGGGGCGGACAAGCACCATTGAACAGTTAATCTCGCGCTATCAAGGGAAGATAGGTCCGTAAGGTTCCGCGGGGTCATGGCAGTTCACTCACCTTCTTTAGTTCGGTGGGAATCGTTGACCATGTAAGGTTGTCAAGGGTGGGCGAGGAATTCCAAAGTGGACGCTTGGCATCGTCAGGCTGCCCAGCTGCGAAGTGCCATAAATGACAAGAAAACTCCTCCTTAGGCTGCTTATCGTTCAAAGTTAGGGGGCGTGGTGGCTTCTGACTGATGCCGCTCTTGAGCATGTCAAACATCTAGCAACACGAAGGATGTTGTGTACGCGTGCGAGTGGAGTGCAATATACAAGTACCTCCATTGCAGCTGCATATCCCTCAAGAGCGGCCATCCCCAAGGAGCCTCCGGTGACAGTGCGACCCATCGCCAGTTTGGTGTGATGCTCCTTCAGTTCACTGAAGGTGTCTTGAGCGAAGAATCGATTGACGAAAACAGGCGAGCCATCGCAATCTGGGGGACCATAAGTGACGAATCCTAGGCGAAGGTGCTAAGAGGATGGCGGATGGCGGTTCTAAGCTTGGGTTCGAAAGCTGAGTAAGATATGAAGCTTTACCGTGAGGGAGGAGGGATTGCCTCCGGCGAGCCGTCTAAAGAGGTGAGGGCAGTAGTCATGAAAGATGCGGGGCCACTCCGAAGCGAGGGTGATGCTGGAGTCGACGACGATGGCGACGACCGGTGTTGGTGATGGGTTGTGGGAGGGCAACACACTGGTCATGATTGAAGGTTCGCCGAGGGACCGAGCAGGAGCTGAGCCCGAGTCTGAGGGTGGTCATATTCAATTCACGTAATTGACCCATCACATCTCTTTCAAAAGTGAATGTCCATAAGATCAATAGCTACTCCTGCTACATAGTAGTCCGAAGGGAGAACACTACATATTCTTACAGTAGGACAACAAGTGACCGACCGATAACATCACTGAAGGCCACTGATAGTACTGATACGGCACCTAATAATAGTTTTAGATTAACACCTGCACGCGACGCAGGGTTGCCAGCCTGAGAGGCGGCGGCAGTGTGATTGCCAACTATGCTGAGGTATGCACTGTACCCGAGGACACTACCACTCCCCGTGGGGGTATATGGCGTTGTGGCAGGGAAGGAAGGAGTGAAGGTAGCAGAAACGGTCACGAAATTGCCGTTCGCATCTGTAGTGGTATATACGTATGGCGTTGGCCCGCCCGCGCTTTGGGGGGTTGTAGCTGGCTGGCCAACAGGTCCTTGTTGAACTTGGGTAGGGGTGGCGGCTGCTGTAGTAGAAGAGGATGTTGTCGAAGCAGAGGTAGCGGCAGTGGCAGCAGAGGTCGTTGAAGTGGCCGTGGCGGCAGTATTAGCAGAGGTCGTGGATCCTGGTTGTAAGGTTTGCCTAAAGTCCACACGATGAGATGAGTAGACTAGAAGACTAGAAAAGATGCTCACAATGTTTGTGTTATAGACTGGCCGAGGGCATTAGTAGTAACTAACTCAACTACGCTAGCGCCAGCCCTGGATGGGGTTTAACGGGCGAGGAGAGAGGTTTGCAGGAGGGAAACGTACGCATTGGTAACAGTAACGGTTTGGCCCAAGACAAGACTAAGGAGGGAAAAGACAAAAGTTATGGCATTGAAGGCCTTCATTGGGGGGGAGCAGATGCGTGCTAAGCGAGAGGCGAGCGTGAGCAAAGAGGCGTATGCCCGCTGAGGCAGTGCGGCAGCGCAGCCTGCCTCACTCTTTTTTTGGAAATGAGAGATCGATGGTGTACCCAGTACTGTATCCCCATTCTTTCCTTCACCCGTCGTCGAACATTCTCTCTCTCTACTCCAGCACTTGCTTCCGTTAAAAAAAGGATGCCACCCAAAAAGGCACCCCCACAAGAGAGAAAGGTTCTCCTTGGTCGCCCCAGCAATAACCTCAAGATCGGCATCGTTGGTACGTTTCGTTCCCAAGAGTTTTCAACCTTCATTCGAACCCTTTGTCATTCCATAGGACTTCCCAATGTTGGGAAATCATCCTTCTTTAATGCCCTATCGCAGACAGGTAAACGTCTTTCTTTCTCAATCTACAGCGTTGTACGACAAGTCCGAGTATCATCTTGCGCTTCACAGATCTTGGAAAGGCTGCCAACTTTCCCTACGCGACCATTGATCCAGAGGCAGGTCGTTCATCCGTCACCGCATTCAATAATTCAAATCTATCTGTCAGGAAGCCCGCGTGCCTGTTCCAGACCAACGTTTCGATTGGTTGTGCGAGCTTTACAAGCCCGCCTCTCGCGTCCCTGCACACTTGACGTGCATTGATATTGCTGGTCTCACTGCTGTAAGCAAACTCGTCACTCAAACCCACAGGAATAAGCAAAACTTGACCTGTTGAACTTAGGGCGCGTCGACAGGTGCCGGGCTTGGAAACGCGTTCCTTTCTCATGTACGTGCTGTCGACGGCATCTTCCAAGTCGTTCGCGCTTTCGACGACGCGGAAGTCATTCATGTGGAGGGAGACGTCGAACCCATGCGCGACATGGAAATCATTCAAACCGAACTTCGTCTCAAAGACACAGAATGGGTACAGAAGCAACTAGAAAATCTCAAAAAGACCGGTCGGAATCTTGGCAGCACGTCCCTTGCAGATAAAGCCAGGAAGGAGGAAATCGTAAGTTCCTCACCGTCTGGAATGAGCGCGTAGGAGGTCACAATATTTTCAGGCCACCGTCGAGAAGGTACTCAAATGTCTGAGCGAAGACAAGAAGGATGTTCGGAAAGGGGATTGGACCAACAAGGAGGTAAGTCTCTTGACTTTCTCTTCCTGTCTCCCCCTTTCCCCCCTATATTCGTTTACTTGAGATGACAAAGAGCGTATCGCTCGAATCAAACCCAGCTCATCGAGGCGGGAGTAACGCCCCAGTATGCCCGTGAGATAACCTTCCTTCTGAGCACTACCTGATATCCTTGGCCTGTCTAAAATGATTTGAATACTAACGTCACCTTGCTTAGATTGACGTCGTGAATGGTCTTTCCCTCCTCACAGCCAAACCTGTTACATATCTGGTCAACCTTTCTGAGAAGGATTATATCCGCAAGAAAAATAAATGGTAAATCTACGTTGATGACCGTTTGTGTATGGTCCATGTTGGTTTAGACTCCCTCAGGTTGCCCCGAATCAAAGCTTGGATCGACGCTAACAACCCTGGTGACCCACTCATTCCTTTTTCTGTTGCACTAGAAGAGCGGCTCGCGCCTCTGGCCGCCGAGGAGAAGGCCGAGGAAGAAAAGAACATCGGCGCAACCAGCGCATTGGGCAAGATCACGCAGGCTGGATACACCTCTCTAGATGTAATTTTTGCCCTTTGCGACGCTTGTTGTACTGACACAACCGATACTCGTACCATGTACCCAGCTGATTCGGTATTTCACCTGCGGACCTGATGAAGTTCGCGCCTGGACCATCCGGAGGGGAACGAAGGCTCCACAGGCGGCTGGTGTCATCCACACTGATTTCGAGAACAAGTTCATTTGCGGCGAAATCATGAGTTATGCGGATCTACACGAGCACGGAAGCGAAGCAGCTGTTAAGGGCGCTGGTAAACTCAGGCAGCAGGGCAAGCCATATGAAAGTGAGCGGTGTCTTGTCTCTTCCCCCTATTCGAGTGATGATTAATTAAATGCTGCTCAGTGGTTGACGGTGATATCGCCTACTGGAAGGCTGGTGGTTGAGTGCATGCTGAATGAAAGAAGTATCTCTGCAATGAGGGAAATGTACATATCCGTGACCCCAGCATTCGCTCGTCTGGTACTCAACACGTGTATATCCCTGATGTGACCATAATGCCACTGGCTGAGGAAGACGCACGCCTTGGCTCCGACCAGTCTCCGACCCCACCTCACGACGTCTATTACTCAATTGTTATCGGGCGGGGCACATGTGCCCACACTCTACCGCGTTTGCATGTGACCATCAATGTTATGTATACGTTAACGTTAGAAAGTGGATATCACTTCACACAACGAGGCCATGCAACCGTCATCAGGACCGAAATTTTTTTTTACCCTTCGACTATACCCCCACTCATCCATCACAGCGCTTCGACGGCAGGTTACGCCGTTCATCTGCCTTTGCCTTGCGTCCCTGATGAGATCCGGTCTTGTTTCAACGACGCTTCCTTGTCCCCCACCCATCGGAGAGCATCGGAGAGAGACTCTGCAGCCTATCACGCGTCCATCACCACCACCGTCCACCACCACCGTCCACCATCTTTCAATTCATTCGTATTCGTAAAGAAACCCCCCCCCTAAACGTCCAACTAACCCCCCCTCCCCGTCAAACCCAAAAATAAAGTCAATCGATCATGCATCATGGCCTTGCCAAACTGAGATAGTTGGGGGCGCTAAAGACTCGGACGTGTGGCGTGGCTTGGCGTGGCACCTCTCAAAGGCACTTGGCACTGCTGAACCGAACGGACCACACTCTTATATCCATATATCCATCCACAGCAGATGATCAAGTCGAAAGGGAAAAGAAGCGCATGCGGTGGAAGAATCGATAAATTCCTCCCCCCCCTTTTTTTTTACAGTAAAAATTTATCATTGCTGTAAGGGCGTGCATGTGTGTGTAACATGCGGACAATTCGTGATTCTGCGGGTATCAGAGCTGTATTAATAACTCGAATGTGATGTTGTGATTCTGCGCTGCACGTACTCAAAATATCGTTCGTGGTGGAGCAGGCCTGCACCTTGTCAATTACGAGTGAGACGAGGCACAGAAAAGGTCAGTCCCACAACCTGTTGCATGTAGGCGTCTGTGCCCTCTTAGCTCTGGTAACAACAGCTCCAGCCATAGACATGCATCTAGACCGTTGAGGTCATTGAGGTCCTCAGACAATATTACGCGCAGATCATATATTGACAAGACTACACGTAGCGAACAAGTTGTAACCAACTAACAACAAGACGCAAAGGACCTGGGATAATTCATTTGACCAAAAGCTCAGCACTGTGCAGCGCTTAACACACTTCCTTGTTAAGGAAGAATCGCCCGAACGGGCTAAATCTGTATGAGGGTTGGCATGAGGGTTGGCGGGTTAATACGTCCCCCGGCTCAACCTACGAGGAGCATAGGTAGTCAGGGTAGAGTAGTGATGTGATGTAATTGTATACGTGATCGACAGATGCCTTGATTGCCAGAAGGTATGTGTCGAATGTGAATGACCTGGCATAATTGATTTGAAAAGAACACCAACATGGCTTGGTGTCGTAACACCATGGCTTGCCAGTGAACACATGGGGACAAAGCCCCTCGATGCTGATACCACCAAGGATATCAAACTATCATCACCCGCTGCAGCGCGGCGCGCTACAGCGGGCAATATTTAACCTCGAGACGCATCAATCAGGAGTGGGATGTTGGAATTGGTCATTAATTGACTGCGGGTGGGCGCGATGGCGCCTCGCAACGTCATCGGCAGACTATTGACAGAAGGAAACCTAGTGTCGTAGATGGAATGGCCTGGGTTAATTGATTTGAATACAGCCATGCTCAACCTCCCTGCGCTGCACAGAGCAATGAGACAACAAGTACAGGCTGACGCAGAGCAAGGAAGATACCTACACTCACAAAATGAGTCACCGACAGGTTGATGGCAATCACAAAGTGGGGTCATTCGGACTCCGGATGATCCCCAAATGCGGAGTGCAGCCAGAATGTCCAAGCCGTCGCAACGGCGCCAATGCTCCAGAGAGGAGGACTATGGCGGGGTCACAATGTAAGGACAAAGGCGCAAAAATGCCCGTGATTGCCCACCGGCGGAGGTGGGGGGGCTCAAGTTTGAGTCACCAGAGGAAGAACCATGCGACATCAAGGCTTATATACGTCCCACGCATTTCCCCGAAGTGCCGACTCAAACACTTCAAGTTCCGCTATCATGTCACGAGATAAATGTTATCGATTCATTCATTAGAGCCGTAATACAAAAATAAGAGGAATAACAAGACCGCCGACCTGAAAGCATGATAAATCTGAACATGTCTCCCCGTTCACATTCACCGTGTCATCGTCTGTCAAGGCTCACAGCGCTCCTGTTTGTTTGGCCGAGCGAGTCGAATACCCCAGTACCACCCCCTTTCCCACCAATTGTTGCCCCTGCCTTCCTAACGTCTGAGAAAGCGTTGCTCACGACAGGCATGCTTAGCCGTCGCATCCACCCGCCTTTCGATTTCTCCCGTTCTTGTGGGCGTGGACGCGCAGTAAGCGGCTTCTCCGCGTAGCGTGCAACCGTACATGCCGGACACTGACAATTCGAAGGGTGTACGTCCTTGATCGCCCGCTGCGCAGTGGAGGACGCGGAACCTTCCGCGCCGGGTGGCAGAAGGTTTGTGGTGCTATACGAGCGGCCCGACGTGAGTGATAGCGCGAGGGGCTGACTCTGCTGCGGACCCTGTGGGCGCAACCTGTGTGGAGCCAGGGTGTGATTGGGGCGTGAGGTGTCGCTCGCGTAACCGTCAACTGCTCTGCTGCGCAGCGTCTCGGCACGCTCACGCTGAAGTGCTTCAATCTCGCGCTCACGGGCTCTCAGTTCCAAAGCTCGCTCGCGTCGTTCGAGCTCTTCGAGCTCTTCAATGCGCTGCCGTCTCCGCGCTAGCTCGTCAGCTGGCGGTTCGTTCCGTCCAGAACCGATTGACGGGAACTGATGAGCCTGCTGCGGATGAGGTGAACTCGGCCCTGAGTCACGAGAACGATGCGGCTGATCATTGATTGGCGACCTAGTTAGCCACCTAGGAGAGGTGGCTGATTCATTGCTGCTTTCAGACTGATACTTTGTCGCAATAGTAGCAACACTAAGTGGCAAACGAGGAAGATCGCGAGGCGGTGGTGATGCTGGTCCAGTCTAACCAAAATTTAAGCGGCAGGTTAGGCAGGCAACAAAGGAAAAGACAAACACTCACAACTCGGGTGTATTTGTCACGGATTGCGGCAACTACGCTTCCACTGCCTTTAGAGGTTTCGCTTCCTTCGACACGTCTCTGCGTGGAATCCAGGGTCCTCGCCCTCAGCTGCGCAGCTTCTGCGGAGCCATCAACACCAAACTCCCGGTTATCAAGGTAATCTCCTCTCCTGAACATGCTGCTGGCTCCAGTAGAAGAACTGCTACGTGAGTTGATTCCAGGAGATGGATCTGCCTGCTGATGCTGCTGTGTTCCAGGAACAGGAAGAAGAGGTGATGGTGACACAGAACCCGGGTGTGAGCTTTGCGCGGGTTCGGCATTGGAGATTAGAGGAGAGGGCGTAGCCCTGACCTCATCGGGCTCGTCAAATTTCGGTCCTGAATGCTCGGTACCAGCAGAGATCTCGTTCTTGACATCTTGGGCTGGGGCGGTGAGGGGCATCATGTGCTGACCTTGGGACAGTTCTGGTGATAAGGATTCATTCGTCAATGCTGAAGTTGCTCTTTCCTCCATCGGCGACTCCGTCACCCTGGGTAAGGCTGTGGAAGGACCCGAACTAGATCCGGACACGTCCGAGGAAGTTCGAGATTGTGTTTGCCCATTGCCTTGAAAGACAGGTGAGCTGTGCTGAATAGGCGGAATGTCGGTCGTCGGGTTGGAGAAGCTCGTCGTGAGGGGCGGTATTGGGAAGTGATTTGGAGGCTCAGGAAAGGATCCGAGAGATGCAATTGAACGAACGCTGCCATCATCATAAACAGCAGGGGGCACCTTTAGAGACTCGACCGTTGGAGTTGAAGAACCTGGAGCTGGTTGGGGCCGCGCAGAGGCAGGAGGCAAGCCTAGAAAGTCCACAAGATTCAGCGACGACGTCCTCCAGATGGACTGCCCGAGGACGAACCAAACTCCCTGGCGTCGGGTTCAGCTTCTTGCATTTCCCGAGGAAGATCTGGCGTCTGGTCTACATTCGGCAAATCTCCGGGAACAGGCCCATTCCATCCACCTTCACAAAGTGCCTTCCATTCGCCGAGTTGTCCGATGAGCGGGGAGAACCGCCGGAGCCCTTCAGCGGTGCGCAGCCATTCCGCCTCGGCAACTCGGGATAGCGTTGCTGCAACCTGAAACGTCACGGCAGAGTTCCTCTGGCTGACAGTGAGGGCGTGATTACTGAACGATTTGAGTTACCAACAAGGAAGAGAGGGAGGAGAATACTCGGACATACTACTTGGTTTGGGATATCTCCGGACCAAGGGTACTCAGTAAGTTTATATAACGATTGTGTTCCTCCGGGGCGTCAAAGGCGTTTCTCTTCGCTTTCTTTTCGTACAACTGGCCTGAGGCCTGCGTCGGAATGCGAACAATAATCCCATACAACACAGACGCACCTGCCTGTTTGATTTTGGCGTTGGCATTTGCTATCTTTTCGTCGTGAGCCTTCTCCTCTTTCTGGATGGGGATATCAGCGCTTCCCCACAACTCGAATGACGCGGGGCGACATACCGCAAGTTTCTTGAACCATTTCTTCACTTCTCCATTAATAACATCACACTCCTTATCCACAAACTTTGAAAACTTCGCGTCTACGTCGCTAAGCACTTCGAAGACGCTGGCGCTGGCGCTAAACGTATTGCCTGACTCACGATTCGTTTACGGCAGTGTTCAAGATAGATGAAAACGCACCCGGAACCTCTCTCGTGGGTTTCACGGAGGCTGCGTCCTTCAACGCCTTGGAAAGCTTCTTGTGCAAGGTCACAATGGCGCGCGCGGCTTCGCTATAATCATCCAGGAGATTTACGATGACCTCGAGAGCCCGACAAGATTTGTGAATATCTCCACGTTCAGCAACGTGGACGGCCTGCATACTTTCCATGCCTGGCGTGCTTCTGCCCGAGAGAGAACGTAGGTATCGCTGCGCAAAGAAAAATGTGAAGACTCTATTCGAAGAACTCGGACCATTTAGGCGAAGTGTGCTACCATACTAATCGGGATTTGCCGACCAGACAACCAGGGGGTCACGCAACAGTCCCCCATTCTTATTTATTTATACGTCGAGGTCCGTGGCGTGGTCGAGCTCACGTTCCTGCTTATAGGCATCCACCTTCCTCCCTCTCGTACCCCCTCTAACATTTCGTTCATCTTCGCGGACATCACTCAGTAAGGAGTCGACCTCAACTGCCACGCTTCATTAGTTACGTCCTTCCTGAATATACTTGAAATCCACATACATTTCGAAGGGCGTTCCTGCGAATCTGTTAGCGCAGCATCGCGATCCTCCCGAGCGGTTGTCTCGGCGGATTTGTCTGCACCATCAACGTCTGCGGCATAGTCTTCAGCGTTCTCCTCACCGGTGAAAGGAGCGTCGTCGATGCGAGGGTCTGCACTGGGGTTGTAGTTTGCATCGTAGTTGGCCATGATTGATGAATGGATTGTATGGGTGAGATGAGCAAGAACTGGACAGGTCGTCATGGAGTTTTATATTCAAGCAAGCCGTTAGTTTGTAGGACGCCACTTCTTACACTGTCATTGACATCATCACAATCCGTTGGTGGGGCCGTCAGAGGAATGCAATGAATTAGAATTAGATCGATTCCTTGGTGGCGGTATATCAAGTCTGATCACGTGCATAGACGAGATGTGTGTATCTAGTGGGTAACCCCCCGATTTACATTCTCTTACCCCCTGGGTATATGATCAAGGGGGTCAAAATCGGCCACTTGGCTGGCCTCATAGAGGTAGATCAGGCCAAAGCAGAGGAATAAGGCTGCTCCACCCAGCGTGACTGCAGACAGAGGGGTTAAGCCAAGCTAAAAGCCAGCACCAGCGGAATGTAATGCATACTGTGCTTTGCCGAGATTTTTGTGGAAACATAGCGGCCCGCAATGACGGCAAGTGCGGTGCAGAATGTGTGTCCGACGATCGTTCCGAATGCGACAATGTATACATTCTACAAACGATGAGCGCATAGTCAGCACACAAACGCGGGATGGATGCGGCTCCACCAGCTCACATGGGCGGCAGCTAGCATGATTGTGGCAATTTGACTTCTGTCACCCCACTCCCCTAAGAATGTAAGCACGAATACTTGCACGAACACTGGTCCGAGAAGAAAACTGCACAGGTTCCGTGTGCCGTCGAGCATCTCCTTCAGGGCAGAACGAGATCTCGGCATCTCTCGTGCATCGCCATTCGCGACATGGCCTGCCTCGATTTCTTCGAGTGGAATCACGTCGCCGTTGGCCATCACCCGCCCGGTGCCATCGTGCTCGGCGACGTCTTCATTGATTTCCTCCTCCGCCTCGCGCATCTCCTCGAGGACTTTCTCGTTCCCGCTGGGCATGTGCTTTCCTTCACGGAATAACTTGGCCCCAAAGACGATAAATAGCACGCCGGCCGCGAGTTGGGTCCAGCGTTTCGGGATTAACGTAGGGAGGATGTGGCCCATCGCGGCAGAGAGGATGGACATGACCACGAGCGAACCAAATGCACCAGCGAAAACGACGATGCGTGGGTGTCGCATTGCCAGAATGGCCGCGATGAGAAAGGTTTTGTCTCCAATTTCGGAGACGATGATCATAGAGAACGCTTGAACAAAGCCATGTACGGTTCCGTCTATCTCCGAAGGTGAATTATCTGTCGCTGGCATGGAGAGTGCGCGTGTCTACTGATTTTGAGAATTAAGTGGATTGTTGTAAAATGTTGGAATGTGACGGTCTCGAGGGAAGGCGTGGATTATTTGCGGTGAGAGAAAAGGCCCACAGTCTTCGGAGGGTTGGGGAGGGTGAGAGAAAATAAGATAGGAGGAAGGTGAACGGAATTATAGGTTCATGAGACAATCGCACTTGAAGGTACTGCCACTGATGAGAGGCTTTGTAGCTGTAGCTGCGCACTTGAACGTGACGTGCCAACCGAACGCGCAACCGAACGGGTAATTCCGACCACGTTGCCTCAGCTCAGCTCATCTCATTACGGCACGAGTACTGTAAATTGAAATGGGCTACGCGGGGTTGTCTGCACTTAAGAACTACCTTTCCCCATGGCACACTGAACCTCTCAACATGGAACATGAACCTTCTCATTCGAGCATGATTTTGGGTTTGTGTGTGCTGGAGAACGGATGGATGAGAAAGACGTGCAAAGAAGAACGCATCGTACAATAACTGGGTTCACACACACCTTTTGTCCTACTCAGTGGTCAACGGTCAACTCCAACTCCAACCACACATCTAGATCGTCCCATAGCCTCCTCCTGAGCACATCCCACGCGTTCTTCCTCGCCGCCACGCATTTCTTGCAGAACCCCTCATCCTTCCACGAAATCCCCACGAGCTCCTGCAGGCCCGTCAACGGGTCGACCATGCGCTGTGCATACAATCCGCTTGTATGAATTAACTCTGCCCAGCGAGCATGCACGCG
>QLOT01001163.1:0-14472 GCA_003313875.1 Russula aff. compacta
CCTGCATCTGGCCTTGTGCTTCCGCCTGGACTTGGCCGTGCCCGCCAAGTTGCGTCCCAGGTCAGCATGGATGCGGACGATCAGAGGGGGGGAGCGAGTGGAAATGTGAACAAATAAAGAAAGAAAAAAAAGTATAAAACCACGCACCAAATTAAATGCCTGCACCCTGCCGAGGAGGGGGAGGCGACAGGAAGAGGGGATGGGGAGAGGGAGAGGTTGGCGCGAGGTGAAGAGGGACAAACCAAATCGAACATGTTAGGTCGATGTTTGGTTGTGGCTGACGCGCGTTCTGATCCAATGGAAATTCAGCCAAGTCGTGATGGAAAAAAAAGCGGCCCAATTGAGGTTTGAACCGGGAGATCCCCACAAATGATGACTAAAGCAAAAAAAGGCAAAATACCAAGTAGGCCACAAGGGCAATACAGATACACACTATATATATATAAAACAACATAGCTTAGACTTCTGCACTGTAATGAATTTTTGTCAGCCTTGAAAATAAGCCAATGTTTTATTTTGTTCAACTTGTAGGCTGGCATGCAAGCTCAAAAGCAATGAAAAGGGACCATTGTGGGGAAAGCATTTTGACTCTGAGTATGTCTCACATTATCCCAGAGTGTCACAGAGCATGTGCTTTGTTTATTCTATGCCAACAAGTATATAGATTATCATGTGCATGAAATTGTCTTTTAACTTAGTCTGAACAATGATAAAAGTAAAAGTCAGAAAAGAATGAAAAGTACAAGTAGAAGTCAGTAAAGTAGCCTAAGTAAAAGTATAAGTCATCTCAAAAAAGTAAAGTGCCCTAAAAGACATGAAGACCAAGTAAAAGTACATGCAGCTTTCCTGATGTACACCCACCTCAGGTACATCTTCAGTCGCCCGCACATCTTCTGTGTCTCTGCAGCTCAGTTTCCTCAGATATTTCTTCCCAGAGACAACTCATGAGCACTGAACAATGTCTTAATATGTATGACCATGTACAAGAATTACCGAGAGACATCTTTGAATCATGCCCCATAGTGCACATAATTCACCCAACACTCCAATGTCACCTTTCTCTTCCTTCTTAGATCTCTCGCAGCATCCCGAAGTGCCTCAGCTGTTCTCTCATGATATGGCACCCCTTTCCATTTATTAGAAAACACCGACTGGTAAAAGCTTTCAGCAATGACTGGTCCATCAATGTCAGCCATTGCCCACATCATCCCAACAACGCTCCAAAATCCACTGTATTGAACTGCCATGGCAAGGTGCAGTCCCTCATCTGCAATGCTTTCCTTTGTGATCTTGGCTGTATGACAAGCCAAGAGAAATGCGAATTTAGCAGTGGGGAGTTGTGATCGTACGATGTCCAGTAGCATGAGGCGTGAACCTTTGCAAAGCTTGAAATATGCGTCAAACGGCTTTCCGATTTCGAGTATGCCATGGCATGAAATATGTGCAAATCGGTGATACTTGAGACACTCGAGTATAGAAATAGGTGTCACCTTCTTTTCAAACAGAGTTTCCACTAATGGGCAGACAGTCCGGACGATGCTCATCTCTTGAAATGAACTTGGCATTTGAGCATCAGGCTGTACCATAAGAAGCATTGAAGGTGTTTCCAAGAGTTGTGTACTCATTTTACGAGATTCTATAAGTGTGGAGAGCGTCGGAGTATATGAAGGGATGTATAGGTCCGAGAAGTTTCTCATACTGATTGCGCATTGCTACAAGACGGAAATGTTGGATTTCGAGGGTAGGAGCAAATGAGAGAGATTCTTGCATCAATGAGATGGCAGTCTCATATGCGGTGAGTGTGGCTGGGTGCCCGAAAGACTGTGCAGCTTGCATCCATTTGCATGAGGTGCGGAATCAACTGGGTACATCTGCTCTTGTATCAGTGGCAGCGATGAGGAATAATTCCATGACTTCGTCAATGTCCCTGCTGTTCTTAAACAACTTGAACTGGGAGTGCAAGCAACGAATAAGCGATAGAGCAATTGTATAAAGGCTGGTCGGTACACCTTTCATTTTGATGAGTTCATGGCGCACAGTGATCGCCTCATTTAGGTAGTCGACATTTCCAGTGAGGTCAAAGACACGGTAAAGAAGATGGCCCAACACCACAAGTGTAAATGAAACATCTGAGTGAGGGGATTTGAGGCAGAGTCTGCAGTACTCGATGGCCTTTTTGATATCCGCTAAATCAGTGAGGTCGTACATGGAATGAAGTGCTTTAATGTGAGGTCTTGGATCACCCTTGTCTGGCATTGGCAAGGGAAACTCGACAAGGTTTGATTTAGCCATTCGAAGATATCCAGACAGATGCGACTTATCAGCACCTTCGGTATTATCTTCTTGCTGACCACTTCTGACACCAAACTCTTCGAAGTGTCTCTTCTCAAGATCTGCCAATCCTTCCATGACAGAGCGACGATCCAGATCTTCGGAAGACATTGCATTGAGATGTGTACACATGCGGAAAATCACCTCCGCCAAATGCTCTGGCTGTGAATCACGGATGAATCGGCCCCGCACAAGGGTTCCAGCCATACTCATTGCCCATTTCACATTGCCATTCGGATCAGCAATCATTTCGTCCAGGATTGACATGGCCTCCTCATAATTGTCATGTGTCCATGCCCAATTGAAGCGAACAAAAAGATATGTGAAAAGTGCGAAGTGAACATTGTTCAAATTAGGGAATCGTATCCTTTCTTCGCGAAGACATTCAATGGCTCCATCTGGAGGTGGTTGCTCAAATGGCACACGTGTCATACATATGGCCTTGGCCAATGCATTCACAGTGTCGATCAGACGTGATTCTTTGACACCCAAGGTGAGAAGCTTGCAGCACAGGATCACCATCTCTCCAATATCCCGCATTGGATCAACAGACTCCAGGTTCACCTGAACGGCTAAAGCTCCCACCAGGAATGCTTTAATGTCACTGCGGGTGAGATCAGAGGTTTCAAGTGACTGGTCTTGAAGGTAACGAAGGTATCTGATAGCATGCTTCACATCGCCGGGCTGCTCGAGGTCACACGAGCAAAGAAGAAGGGCATTTGCCAGGGAAAAAAAGGTCCTGATGAGGTATGAGCCGAGTTCAATTGGGGCATGAAATGGTAGGAGTATGGCTTCAGTAGAGTGGGAGATTGCTTTGTTGAGGTCCTCGCTCTTGTTCGAGAAGTAGTAGCGTCCCAAATGTGTGTTAGCCAAAGTCGAGAGGCAGTTGGAGTGCAGAGGGTGGGATCGAGGCAATGTCAAGAGTCGATTTTGTAACAGAGAGATGTCGTTATCAATTTTGAGCAAAGAGGCTGTTAAGAGGGAGAGTCGTGGAACGCAAGCAAAAAGGTTCAGCCAGGAATGTCTAAGACCGAGGACAGATTCAGGACTCACGTTGTATATCTGCCATGGCTCAAAGCTCAAAACCCGGAAAGAAAATTGCCAGGAGGGAGGAGGAATGTTATGTTGGTCGCAAAGACGGCGTCGCGAGGCCTCCAGCGCTCCAGCATTATGGCAGCATGCCTGTAGCTACGCAGCCGTGTGAATGTTGCAACTGCACCCTCTGCATCAGCCACTCCGCCTAGTTATCATAAACTCAGCCATTCAACCAGGACCTAAGTACATTCTCATCACCCACATCATATCACCGGACTGAATTCAAATTCCTTAAAGGTCCTCAACGATCCACAATGCTGTCACCAGCAGCACAGCCGTGTGACAAGCACGGGGAAATCATCTGGTACAACTTCGGCACAGGGAGGTTCGGTTAATCAGTCCCCTGTGTTGGACACCGAGTCGCCGTCAATTGGCTGAGGGCTGAGGGGACAATAAGCGGTGCCCGAGCTGTGACAGATATGAGGCGACTAGCTCAGGTGCGTGTGCATGTGGGAGCTCTTGACCTCACTATCACTATCACGCAAGCTTTGCATCCCCATACATTTTATTTGTGATCGACTTTGCCGTGCCCCGGATTCGATCCTCACCCCCGCCACAATCCCTCCGAGTCTCTCTGTATGGGGAGACTGATGAGAAAGTTTGAAAGTCGCACGGGTCAAACACATGGCATAGTTTGTTCAATTTTTTTCATGTGTCATTTCATGGATGACCCACTGGCACTCGCTCACTGGCACCTTTGCCGTTTTCAACTACGTATAGCGTAGCCTTTGCTACAATATATATCATTCATTTTTCAAGTTCAATTCAACTCCACATCATCATTGGAGATTCCCGGTTGACAAAGCCACTGAAGCAAGACAAACGTTCTTGCGACTGGCCCAGAAGCTTCTCTCACCACCTCTCTATGACGCCACGATGCAGAGGTGAGCGGTGCCTCTTCATAGTGTCCATGACGCTCAGAAAACTAACTATTTCTGCACCCATATACATCGTAATCAACTGTTTCTCTTGGCGATGTCACCAAACAACCAACATAGAGACGCGCAGATATAGAGGAGGTACAGGTAAAAATACACTTTTTTTTAACCAATGGAGATAATTCAGAGCATGTGCTAGCCTAGGTGCGACTTGTCTTCAGTAAGACATACACAAGACGGGTTACTAGTTCCTTCTGAAATGAAAAGTGCTTGGTACTTGAAATATACAGAAGGAGAATCGACTCAAAGTGGGCAAAACACAAGTAGACAAACGTTCATGCATGTGATTCCGAGTGTGAAAAGAAATAAACAGTCAGTATTGACCGCAGGACGGATATAGGCGTGGATCTCAACATATACGCGAGTAATTGGATGTGATATGCCTCGCAACACTAGGGCTGGGATGTTATGGCGAGATTATTGTTGGCGGTGCTCTATATCTTAAGGAAATTGAAGTTATGAGGGAAAACATCGAGTTGAAATGCGGGAGTGTCAGCGGTGAGGGAAAGAAATGAACAGGGGCTCCATAATCAGGGAGAAAAGTCCAGGGTGGGTCATCTGATGTTGTAGACAAGGCTTCCCAGCCAACATAGGCGATAATGCTCTCTCCTGAGACCGCGCTTGGGGCGGGAGATGGGTAGAGATCGCGCACAGAAAGTAAGGAGCTGTCTTCTCAGAAGAAAAAGAATCGAGGTTATCCGTCGTGGTGGCCGAAAAATAAAACACCTTAGTGCCCTCGAGCAAGGAGATAGTGCGAGTGAGGGAAAGGATGCGCATCGCTTTCGACGATGATCAGATCCGTACCAGATCCCGAGTTTAAGGCCACCAGCTGGTTCCAAGACTCGCAAAAACTCGCGTTGGACCCCGCTCGAGGGAGGCGTTTTCGACCTTTAGCTGGCGCACCAGGCCAATGGACCGCCGTAGTCGAGATGGGCAGAATATGAATCTCTGGAAATTTGCACGAGGTTGTGGAACTTGAAGCTGTCGTGTTTGTCCTCCAAATTGGCAAAGGCGAGATTACTACCAGTTCAACTTGCGTGGGAATAATGTCGGACCAACGATTGTCCGATGTACAGTCCTCCAGATGGATAGTCTTCATGATGCGAGGAATGTCTCGTCCTCCATATGTGAATGGAGGGATTTTTCGAGCCCATTCTCACCGACACGAACGAAGTTCTGCTTAAGTAGGTCCGAACACGGCCACCGGCGGGCATACAAGGGTACTATACCTCCTCTAGTCCTCTAGCTCCTCGAACCCGCAGGAATCTGATGGAGTACTCATAGGTGTGGCTCCCACTGACCCGGTGATGGACTGGTGCAACATGCCAAGACTGCGGGAAAGGCTAATACTCCGTCTGGTTGTAGTGCGCGTCTTTGTACCACCTCGGAGGGCGCAACCGCATCGTCAGCACGTTCTCTAGTCTGCTCTTGTTGGTCTCGTGGTAGCCACGGAAGGTGCGCTGGGACGTACATGAGCTCCAGGGTCCTTGCGCGGAGGTGTGGTGCTACCAACAAACATGGGCGGCGCTCGTGCCAGATCCTGCTAGTGACAAGCCGCTGTTGCTGGTGTGTTTGTAGGGTTCACGTACACGATCAGCGACCCTGCTTGGGACGGGTAGTAAAGAACAGGGATGGAACGGGCGGCGCATTCTCGGTCCCGCTTTCTCGATTGCGTCTAGTTGTCGGCCAGCGAGAGTGGGGTGTGGGGTAAAAAAATAAATCGAGAGCGGAACACGGAGCGAAAGTCATGCGAAAGTGTTGGAGACGATTGGACGCGAGCGCAAAGGGCGAGAGACTTAGGGAGCACGCTGGCAAATAGGACCGTGACAATAACATTTCAGCGCACATTGCTCTCTGCTAGATACTCACAAGACAATAAATTTTTGAGAACGCCATCGGGCGATGCTGTACCGATAAAAAAAACAGCGAGATTCAAGTAGTGATAAAACTGAGTGGCCAAGTATAGGCGTATGACAGTGAAGAAAACAAGAGAAAAGGGAAAATGAAGGTGAAGGAAAAATGCCGGCCCTCGGCCCGCAGAACGGCGCGAGTGACGCCGTTGGTTATCGATTGGGCGAGACCTGGCGGTTGCGCTCGATTTAATCTAATCTTCGCAGGCGGGAGTTGGCGTAATTCCGCATCCCATCACGTGACAAACACGTGGTAAATTGATCTCCGCATCTCGGTTGCAACCGAGACCCTGTTCCCAGAAGACGGCTAAGTCATGCGCTCGCAAGCAGTAATTGTAATGGTTTCTCACGTTCAAAGAATATAATATTTTATTCTATATTCTATGTACATTATCTAAGCTACATGTGTGGAGATGAGTAAAAATTCGGATAATATAAGGAAGAGGTAGGGGCGCCCTGAGAATAGGAAGGAGTTGGTTGGGACAGCGGAAATGGATGGGGATGATAGTGGATACATCCCATATGAGCTGGGCGGGGGAAGCGATGCGGGAAGCGATGCGGGCGGAAGCGATGTGGGCGGGGGAAGCGGTGCGGGCAGGGGAAGCGATGCGGGTGGGGGTCCTGCCCTGGTGGCCCGTTCCGCTACATGGATGTGTGCTCGGACATTGGCAGCGGCAGAGTGCGCATCGGGCTTTGCACGTTTGCCAGATTGTTCTCCGGCCCCATACAGGTCATTATCGGCGGCGCACTTGCAGTTAGGCTCACCGATGTGCTGAGCCGTAAGTGCGCTATTGACTTTGCTGCGCCTGTTAACACGCTTTGCCCCCATTCGCGCGGCAGTCTCTGGCCAAGTGCGCTGGTTCGGGCCAAAGATTTCTATTTCTGGGAGGGAAGAAGCATTCCCAGCCACCGTTGCCGACGCTAGAAGCTCCTGGAGCTGAGAGTGGTATGTTTTGATGGATCTTGCTGTATCTGGATCGGTTGGCACTTTTGTAACCACCTCCAAAAGCCTCTGACATAAATTAATCACGTCATTGGCTGCCGAAACAACGGATGCAGCGGCGCTGTCATCTATACTGCCACTGCTACCGTCCTTCTGGATCGGTGAGTCTGGTGTTGTGCGCGTTGCGCGTGCACCCACATTGCCAGGTGATTGGGGTCCAAGATCAACACCCCCAAAAAAATGTTTGACTGCCGCCAGATGCTTGCAAAGGCATATACGAGGGAAGTCACTACAACTGCAAGTTGTAGTGACTAAATTAATTTGATAATATTTGTTTGAATTTGATGATTGCACTTCAAAGTGCAAATCGTCGATCTGTCGAATGCTAGCGACAGGTGTCTCAGGGTGTCACCGGCGAGAGCAGTGACACCAGACTAAGTCAGTTCGAGAGATCTGCTGTACCGAGGTCCGACTCAGCTTCAGCCTCGATCACTTGAGGCACGTAATAACTAGCTCTACTAGAGAGCGTCTCGTTGATAGTACTGGAATCTTCCCCGACTCCAGGATCGTTTGCAACACGCGGCAAACACAGGAGTAGGCACAGGACACTGAGATACGGCCAACAAGCCACGGTTTGTCCTAGAAGCGATAGAAACACGAGTCACTACTCCTATTGGACAGGAGACTCGACTTAGAGTCTCGTCTCTTAGCTTTGCTGGTACAAGTACCCTACAGGACGGGCTGAGACCGTCCTAGCTATCGTAATACTGCTTACTTTATGCCCTAGGGGCTTACTGAGGCGCTCCACTTCCTTACAAACACGGCTGACAGATCCTAGGACACCCACACAAAAGTCCGAACAGTATGTTACCAACCCCAGGCCTAGACTGCTCTACCAGTCCTGGGGGTCAAACGCGCTCCTTCAACCCGTCAGCAGCGGTTCTCTCCCATCAGTGGGGCCGCTCTGTGACACAGGGGCCCGTGCCAGAATTTGTTGGCGGTGCTTCTCAGATAAGTCTAGGCCCTCCATCCCCAGCGCTTGCCGCTTATGGCGAGTCTCAATGTGTGGGAGGAATTCCATTATCAGCGTGCTGATCAAATGATCAACGCGCCGATTTCTTTTCCCTTCTAGCCATATGCTTTTCAGCACATGGTGATATCTTTGGTAGAGTATTAAAATAAAATAATATTTTTTTAAATGGGTGATAACGTACGATTCCAGTAGCATATTGGTATCACCCTCTTCAAATATAGTGCGATTTTGGCATGATGTTGTGGACCACATTTCCTTATGTGGAAGCCATTCCCGGGCAATATACTCCACAACACTCTTGGGAACCTCAGTATCCTCCTGGATCTGAGCCCAACAAGCGTTGAATTCATTGTCATCAGTGATGCGAACCCACTTTTGGATAAGTGTCCATAGCGCCAGAAATTCCTTGGTATTGAAGTGAGTCCGGATTGCTCGGAGCACGTGCCACCAGCAATAGAATACACGCCAGCACTCAGGGAATATTGCACAAATTGCATTGACTTGTGCATGATCGCGATCCATCATAAAAATAGTGGGTACAATGTCAGGGTTCTGTGCCTTGATAAAATTTAAAAAAAATTGTATTGTTGCTTGCGTGCCATTGGATGACAGCATCCACGCGACTGCTACACCTTAACAGATTAATGTTTTTTAAATTATAAGAATTTATTGCAATAATAATAATTGTGTACCATGGCCCCAATTATTCCATGCCATTAATGTAAATAGCAAAATTCCCTTGTATTGTGTGATGTTATGGGTCACATCAATACCAAGGAATCCGTTGCCGAGGCATTTATAGGTGTCCTTTTGAAATCAGGTTTGAATACACAACACAAATAAGTCAGTAGCTAGATCTGATCCCTCAGGGGGGGGATCTCGCTTGTCCTTGTAATAGATAAAATCGCCTTCAGATCAGAGCCGGTTGACCCAGATCCAAGTCGAGTGTGCGTCATTTGCATCTAGCCGGATATCTGCCCTCAAGATCTCCTTCCTGATCTGGCAGATCTGGTCCACTGTTATGTAGTGGTCACGCTCATGTTCACTGAACCACCTATGGATTTTGTTTTTCTGAATATTATCAGTTAAATTAGTCTAGATCAAGAAGGGGATCACTCACAATCTCCTTATCAGTTACCCCATATTGCACCCAGTCCTCTATCAGCTCGCGCGTGGAAACCCGGATCCGGACGTATTTCAGATTATCCTTCCCGATAGGGTGAGAGTGATTGGGACTGTATTTGCCCAATACAGTATCGGTATGGGGATATGTCTTGATTTGGACGATACAAGGGCACCCGCCCTCGATCCGCTTACTATCGATCTTTCTCTCACATGTTGTCCTTTTCTGGTAAGCCTTCTTCCCGCCAGTTCCGTGACATGCGCAGCGGAAGGTCTCATGCATTGAATAGAGTCCCTTTGATGTTTGTAACTTAGCCAATCAGATTTCAATTCCAGTTGCGGCTTGCTCATGTGTAAGCCATTTATGGAATTCGGCCCTAGATTCCCATTCCAGGTTATAGCCATTATCTCGATCGTATATAAAACTTCCAATTCCAGAGGAGGTGGCGGGATCACACTCGGGGCCGGCATTATCTGGCATGGCGGGAACATCATCAGAAATGGAATCGGGAGAGGGGCATGGGTGATGATGATACTGAGGAAGACATTGGGGGCCGTAAAGATGCGCATCAATGGGTTTCGACACATTCCCCTGCACTCGTCCACAATGTGCAGATTGTGGACAACATTTTTAAAATAATCAATATATTATAATTTAATTATATTTTACATTAAAATCTAAGTACACGTGATGTGCCAATGTTTCGTTTCTTAGACACGTGATGCGCCAACTTGTTGGACTTGTTGGACTTTGAACACGTCACGTGATGGGATGCGGAATTACAAGGACTGCAGGTGGGGCTCCCTGTGATGGTCCTCGAGTCACCGCCCATTGGTATGTAGTTACGGAAACAAAATTGAACAGAGAATGTGCAATCTGCGGGAGCTCGATTTCAACAAACAAGTAGAAAGAAATCTGGTGGCCATGATTGCACAACGCATCGCACACCCAGTCATCTCCATCCACCGCAGTGCCCGCGCCCACCTCAGGTACACCTCCCGTCGCCTGCACCCCTTCTGCGTCTCTGCAGTCCAATCTCCTCGGACCTGCCTTCCCACAGATGACTCGTGAGCACTGATCAACGTTCTAATCATGTATAATCACGTACAACGATTCCCAACGGTCGTTCCTAAATCACGCCCCATAGTGGACATAATTCACCCAACGCTCCAGCGTCATCTTTCTCCTCCTCCTTAGATTCCTCACAGCATCTCGAAGTGCCTCGGCTGTTCTCTCATAATATGGCACCCCTTGCCATGTATCCGAGAACACCAACTGATAGAAGCTTTCCATGAGCACTGGTCCGTCGATGTCCGCCATTGCCCACATCGTCCCCACAAAGCTTCGGAATCCGCAGTATTGAACTGCCACGGCAAGGTGCAGTCCCTCAGTGGCAATGCTGTCCTCTGTGATCTCAGCTGTATGACAAGCTGAGAGAAATGCAAATTCCGCGGAGGGAAGTTGAGAACGCACAATGTCCAGTAACATGATGCGTGTGCCTTCGTACAGCTGGAAAAATGCATCGAACGGCTTTCCTACCTCGAGGGTCCCATGACATGAAATGTGAGCAAACTGGTGATGCCTGAGACATTCGAGTGTGGAAATCGGTGTCGCCTTTTTCCGAAACAAAGTTTCCACAGATGGACAGATAGTCTGGATGATGCGCATTTCTTGCATCGAACTTGGTAATTGGGAATCAAACGGCACCATGAGCAGGATAGAAGGTGATTTTAATGGTCGCGTACTTGGCTTACGCGATTCAATAAGTGCAGAGAGTGTTGGAGTATATGAAGGAATGTATAGGTCCGAGAAGTAAAGTTTGGTACGGGCATCTGATGAAATTGGGCCCATGGCGTGGAGAGGAAGGGAGCAGAATACAGATGTTGGGCACCACCAAACACATGATTGTTCTGGTACATTGAACTCCCGGAGTCTCTCAATCACTGGACAACCAACGAGATTGTAGAGATCCTCAAGTACATAACCCAAAGTGTCCTCGTATTCTTGTGAGTCAAGGCCCTTATTTCGAGCAGCCAGTAACATGTCATGCAATCCTTTTGCGTGGTCATAGAAATCGTCACCTGTCGGAATAAGGGAGGGAAGGGTGTCATGGAGAAGAATGATGATGTCGGAACGATATTTAGAATGGTTGATTAATATCACAGGCCCACCTGCAGCAGCAGAACGAAGGGTGTCGAACGAAGGTGGTATCAAAAATTTGTTGAACCCTGGCTGGGCTCGGATCTGAGAGATCAACCTGTCGCGCTCCTCAACGAGTTTCCATTGCTCCACCATGAGGTCATTGAATGGATCCATCTCCTCGTGACCACTAAGTTGGCCATCCTCCATCCAGATGCTTGGAGAGCCTGAGACTGTCAATGCTTCGAGGTCCTGATTGACAGCTGCAAATTTCTCGGCCAAGGGCAAGTTGACTGCACGAAGCTGGTCAATTGAAGCACGGAGGCCCCGCATCTCTGACCAGAGGAGGCCCCTCCCTTGTTCGAGAGTCTCGATGGCCTGCTTTAGTTGACCAATCTCTACAAGATAGGATGCATAGTCAAGTGGCAGAAGCTCATACTGATCGTGCATTGCTACAAGGTGGAAATGTTGGATTTCGAGAGTGGGAGCGAAGGTGACAGATTGTTGCATGAGTGAGATGGCGGTCTCATACACGGTGGGTGTGGATGGATGGTCAAGAACCCGTGCAGTGAGTGACCATTTGCATGAATTGCTGAATCAACTGGGTACATTTGTACTTGTATCAGTAGCGGCAACAGCGTATAATTCCATGATTTCGTCAACGTCCCTTCTGTCATTTAACAGCTGATACCGGGAGAACAAGCAATAAACAAGCTGCCGAGCCTTCGTATGAAGATTGATTGGTACACCTGGCATTTTGATGAGGTCACGGTGCACAGAAATGGATTCGTGGAGAGAGTCAATATTGCCTGTGAGTTCAAAGGCAAGGCAAAGGAGATGGACCAACAACATAAGTGTCAATGGGAGATGTGAGTGAGGGGATGTGAGGCAGAGTCTGCAGTACTCAATGGCCTTTTCGATACTGGTTAGATCAGTGAGATTGCATATGGCACTAAGTGCACAAATATGAGGCCCTCGATTTCTCCAGTCTGGCATTGGCAAGGGGAACTCGACAAGGTTGGATTTACCTGATTGAGGTGCAGCCAGGTACGGATCGTTGACAACTTCGGCATTGTCCTCTTGCCGACCACTTCTGACACCAAACTCTTTGAAGTGTGTCTTCTCAAGATCTGCCAACTCTCCACGAAAAGGCCACGAAGCGGATGTTCAGAAGACATTGCATTGAGATAAGCACGATTACGGGACATTGCCCCCGCTAAATGCTCTGGCGCTGAATTAAAGAGGAACTGGCTCTTCGCAAGTGATTCAGCCAGACCCATAGCCAGTTCCACATTTCCGTTTGGATCAGCGATAATTTCGTCCAGAATTGACATTGCCTCCTCGAAATCATCATTTGTCTGAGCCCAATTGTAGTGACTATAAAGAGTGAGGGCAAGCGCGAAGCGAACTGGTTGCAGACCAGGTAATAATATGTTTCCTTCATGCAGACATTCAATGGCTCCACCCGGAAGTTCCCCATATGGCACACGTCTCACACATATAGCATAGCCCAATGCATATATAGCATCAATTAGAAGTGATTTTTTGACATCCGAAGTGAACAGTTCGCGGAACAGGGTCGTCATCTCCCCAATATCTCGCGCTGGATCAACAGACTCTCCCACCTGAACGGACAAAGCCTGCATTAAGGATGTCTTAATCTCACTGCGTGTGACGTCAGAGGTTTCAAGCAGCTGGTCCTGAAGGTAACAAAGGTACTTGATAGAGTGCTTCACTTCGCTGGGCTGATTGAGCTCACACACGCGAAGATGAAGGGCTTTTGCGAGGTAAAACAGGGCCTCGATGATGTATGAGTCGGGTTCAATTGGGGTATAAAATGACAGGAGTATGGCTTCAGTGGAGTGGGAGATTGACTTGTCGAGGTCTTTGATCTCATCCGATTCCTCATAGTGTGCCAATCGTGCGAGGGCCAAGGTCGAGAGGCATTCAGAGCGCTGAGGGTGGTGTCGAGACAATGTTAAAAGTCGACTTTGGTATTGAGAAATATAGTCATCAATTTCATGTAAAGTGGCTGTCAAGGGGGAGTTGCGGAGATTGTCGGAGACGAAGAACGGATTCAGGACTCACACTGTGTGTCTGCCATAGTTCAGAACTAGAAAACTGGGAAAGGATATCACAGTGCAAAGGAGGGAGGAGTATGTGGGTGGTAAAGATCATATCCCAAGGCCTCTAGCGGATTTGCCGCATGTTTGCACAGCCACGCAGCACGTGTGGCGAGCGCTCTCAGGCACTCAGGCCACAGTGCATGTGAGCCCCCAAGCACTGAACACGTGCCGCGTCTTCCTCAAAGGACATGTCAGTGCCCCAAACACACAGGTGAGAGAAGCGGTCCTGAGCACCGTCTTGCACGAGTGCTGCTCATGGTGATGGCGCTACTTCTCCATGACAGGTCCTCTAACCTCGTAATCCTACCAGTGCAACCCCTGCAAAGCAACCAACGACCGAGACCGAACAGGTACGTGCTACTATACTAACATCAGTCAGACCCCTCCTTCGGTCACCTTCAAATATCTTGTCCCCCTCTCATCCTAGCTACACCAAATTTTGTACAGTATCTCTAGTACGCTCTGTAAATTACATCCGTGTATTTTTATTGTGTGAAATGGTCCCTGTTGGGAGAAAGAAAATGTGCCCCTTGTTACGCTTGCCGACCGATGCTGCTTTGGTGTTCGATTTCATTTGCACTCAGAGTGGCTGAAAGTCAGCACGTGAAACCACAACGTGTCACCCACATGTCACCACCCATATACCCATGCCTGCTGTACGGACACCTACATGGACAACGTGGACAGCGCAGACAACAATTAAATACAGTAATCAATGTAGCAATGACCCAGACTATGAAGGCTATATTCAGGAGGCAATACACCATTTGTCACCGCCAAGGGTTTGACAGCAACAATAGACTATAGCTAAGTCTCTGCTGTAACTTAGAAGAC
>QLOT01001164.1:0-11685 GCA_003313875.1 Russula aff. compacta
TATATCACAGACGAGCTCTTAACATTGTTGGGAAACCTTCTGGAAGGGCAGACAGGTCAACATATCGACGATGCCGTAGAGCAGCTTACACGTCAGTGCCGTTCCGAAGATCACTCTGAAAGGAAGCGAGCGTGGTGGTCCAAGGTGTTACGAGTTCTCACCCGGACGCAGGCCCAGTCTCCATCCCCCATTTGGTGCGCAACATTATTTGCAGTCTAGACTTCTACTGATATGCTGTACGGCGACATGCAGAACACTCCTTATTGCATCGTGGCTACCTTTTGAAATATTGCGCCGCTTTTTGTAGAGTCAGGTTGGATAGGAGAACAAATTGTACAAGTACTTGCATTGGAACAAAAATTGATCGAACATATATGGTACAGTCGTGCTCGGCGAGCACGACGTGTACCAAACGTCTTGTGCGTGACTGTCCCACCCGAACCTCCCTCAGCAATTCTCGTGCTACCCATCCAAGGATGGGTTCGCGCTTATGTCTACCAACAGTATAGTCACCCCCCGAATTTTGCCCGGCTTCGGCAATACTTGTACGAAGGGTGGGTAGGATAGTATATGCTTGCCATGTCATATGCTGGACATGGTCTCCTCAATATTATGGCTATCTTCTTCGGGCTTTGCGACTCCCTACTGAATTTCAACACAACAGTTGGGCTAAGTACCGCAGTTCCCATCGGCATCGGAAGCTTGCTGTATATCTTCGCGAGGCTTGCGCCCATCAGAAATCCTATGTCACCCTGGCACTAGCGGGTTTCATTCTCCAGCCTCATCTGGTATCTTTATCCAACAATCGCGCAGCTGGAGATACAACGACCATAGTTCAGATGAAGTGTCAAATTTGCGAGCTCGAACATAGCTCCGGCGAAGATGCAGCTTGCGATGAAAGACAGGGGGGTGAGACGAATGGTCTATTCTATGTCTCAAATCCACCCCTATGCCACCTATCGTCCGACTTGCACGCCAGGACCACCCCTGAATAGGCCTGAATCTTACCAAGGGTGGGATGTTATGCGCAACCTCAGCGCGCGTGTTCCCACTTGGTGGAGACATGCAAGACCTATGGTCTTTTGCAAACAAACAACTATGGGGGAAGCGCACATGTCAGCATGCATTGAGACCACTCTATCGCTTGTATGCTGCGTTGTTGCTGAATTTGACTGATTGGCAGACATCATTGTAAAGATACTAGGAGATAGGTAGTGACCAACTCTTGCACGCAGCTGATCAGCGCAGGTGTAGGCGAGATACGCCATGGATGCTGTGAGGAATAGATGATACTAGAAATAAAAAAGATCTGTCAAGGCCACGACGGGGGGTCTTTTGACAAGGCAAGCTGAGTTCTGCTGCCAGTAGGTTAAGAATGCCATTCGGCGGAGTGTTGTTCCGTTCGGGCACCCCGATAGCCAGAGCAGGAGGAGAGGACTCGTCTTGCATTATAGCGAGCACATATGGACGTTTTCGGTCACATTGACAGTACATTGACGGGTTATGTAGTGTCCATGTGTCGAAAAACAAAAAGGAAGGTACAGAGAAACGCAGCCGAACAAGTTGCTGACCCTAACCCAATCCTGCGCATTGGGCGGCGAAAACTCGGAGTCGCCCGAGCACGAACACCGTGGAGGAGAGCCCGTAACGCTGTTGCCTCTTCGCTCAACATTTCACACCACCAATCCTTCACACCAGCAGCTTCTACACATTATCCTCACTCTCACTCAGCCCACCCTATGACCTAATGTGGACCTTATCGCGTAACATCTATCTACTACTAATGACCCTGCCTGGTGCGGAACGGGTACCCTGGAGGTGCTGCGGCAATGCTGCAGTTTTCTGTCCCCGTAATGTTACTTACACGACACGACACGAGAAGCGCGACCGAGTGACCTCTGCCACTGTGTTTTCTCCCATGCGACCCCCGATGGATTTGGGATGAAGTTGAAATTGAAACGTGATGTTCCTCGGTCGTCTCCGCCGTCTCTACCCCATCCTTAAGCCACATCACGCGCGGGTCCGCATTTCGTCCGTCTTCTCCGTCCGTCCGCCGTGCTGCGGGAACCCGTGCATAGGTATCAACTAGAGAACTTCATATTTTAATCTACAAAAAAAAAGACAAATAACATCAGCTGCGAAGGAAAGGGTGGGCTACCATAGCGTGCGCGCAACCTGAAAAAAAGGGAAACAAAACGCACCCAAAGAAAAAACAAGATAGTGGTCATTATCATTGGCCTGGCCCAAGTACTCCTTACGTTTTCTTTGATTTCCGGCTGCAATACTGCACATTCAGTCCTCACTCTAAGTGCTCAAAACACTCCCATGGAGAAAGTCCCCAAAGTCGTGACTTTAAAGATCCATCATACGGTAACCTGGGCCGAACAACAACAGGTATTGAACACCAGTGTTGTGCCGGTCGGCGACTAGTCTGTGCAAAGCCGAAAGTCGGACGACCTAGGGGGTCGGCGACCGCATTCGACCGCGACCCTGCCATGGTCGCTGATGTAAGCGGGTACAACGCTGATTATGGCTAAATCGCTGATGTAAGCGGGTACAATCCGTACAAATGCTGATTTAGCCTGATTACGATCAACGATAACACAATAACTCATCGATGAGATATGATCACATGTTACAGACTTTGGCGCAACCCGTGACTTCCACGTGATGGCGAAAGTCGCAGTCGTTTCACAGTCGGACGACTGACATCGGCTAGTCGGAAAGTCGCTCACACGTAGTGTTGCCGCTGTCCAATGCGGTCCAATGCAAGCTGGTAACTTGGTTTCAGCTTGCACCGCCAAGCTGACACCGGTGTGACTTGCAAGTTCGGGACTTCCGGACCATTCTTCCCAGCCAATGAAAACGATTCAATTTGCAAGCTTCTCACGGTGGTACTTGCTGGTCCGGTCCTCATGTATAACTGGCGAAGACATGTTTTTTAGCTGTATATACAACGACTGGTGTTCTTCTCAAGTACTATCTATATTACACAATAAATCTATTAACTCGTTGCAGGCGGGTTCGCAAGGAACAGAGGAGGCCTGAACTGGGAAGGGGAAAGACCCTTTCCTGACACCCTCTTGAGCTCGATGACCTCAGGTGCCGCCCAATGGGGAGAACCCACGACAACGAGGCGGGCCCGCTCAATCCCTCTACGGGTTCAATGTATATGTGAGCGAAGTTTCAGTTAAAGCGTGCAGTTGAGCTACTCGAACACCTCGCCCTAACTTGAAGCCGCCATGCGCTGGCGTCTCTCGAAGATGTTCACCGCATGCTCACCCGCTTTACCCCTCAGCCCAAACGCGAACACTTTCTTGCACGTCTATTGCACCTTCCCATTCGCGAACGCCAGCCAGTGCACCTGCAGCACATCGTGCACAACCGCATACTGGTACTGGTCCATCAATGATGGTGCCAAGTCCTCATCTTCTGAGCCTGCGCCATCCTCAAACGCTGAGTTGTCGAACGGCACGTCGTCGTTGTCGTTGTTGTCGGCGTCATCATGGTCATCACCATCAGCGACGTCAAAGCGATCTGGAAAGAACACGTCTGAGTTTGGGGGTGGGAAAAGCGACTGCGCAGTAAACGGGGGTCGCACAGTATCGAAGAGACAGAGGAGGTCTGTCGTGTGGTGAAAGATGCTGCTGCCCAGTGGCTCCTGGTCAAAGCATAGTGCCAGACGCCATTAGAGTCCTCAGGAATGACTTGGAGCGGCGGAGCGACTCCACAACAAGATGTGTGGGCAACGCGAAGCGGGCATCGTTGATGAGCTCAAGCAAGCGTCCAGGGGACTCATCCGGGTACTGTATGGGCAGAGATGTATATGCGCACAGTAGTGCGTTTGTTTTTTTCACACCAGGTGTCGTGATGTAAGACTTGAAGACTTTTGCGCCAGCTGCTGGGATCATTCGGGTCTAACCGAGTGGATTTGGGCGTGTGGGAAAGTTTCTACCTATGGCTTACAAGTTGCACCGGTGTGAACTTGGCGGTGCAAGTTGCTCCAAGTTACGTTACTTCCAAGTCAAGTTCAAGTCACACCGGTGTCAACTTGAACTTGCGGCAACACTACTCACACGACTTTCGACTTTCAGTCGCCGACTGTCCAACACTGTTGAACACCGCATGACATGTTGCAGACAACCGATCGTGGGAAACACGTGCTACATTCTTATCCATTGGAAATAAATCTCTTGTTCTACAGTACAGTCATCACCGCCTCGTCGTTTGTTTTGAACTTTCTGGTACTATGAAAAGCGCTACTGTATACCCCAACGTAGATCTTCTTCCTCGAGTAGTCGACCCGAGGTACAGTACAGTATGGTAGGTGGGTCGGCCGGAGGTGGGTCTCTTTGTTCCATCAGGTTGCATTTCTTGGCGAGCGCACACCATATCCACATCCATACCATACATACCCCTATTTGCAAAGTGAGAAGAGGGAATATGAATATACACAGATCAGATACAGATCATGATACAGCACAGCAGCCACACTCTGTGGAATCGATCGAGCGCGAGCATGATCCGCCAGCCAGCGCGGATCAGAAAGAGGCGCACGCGCCAGACATCCGTCTGGTTATTGATGCATGATATGATGCATGCATGCATGGATACGACACGTTACAGTAACGACAATTCAAAAAATAAAAATAAAAACGGTCAACGTAAAACAACTAACATTACTAGACACTACCGTACACAAAAAAGAAACCACGGCAACTTGCATACAAAAATGATATGATCATAACTTATCTTTTTCTTCGAACTGAGCTCGTGCCGCCTGGCAAAGTTTTTCTCGTTCTATCCTGGTCCGAACTAACCCCAACAACAACAACAACCCCTTTTTTCATGATCAGAATCATCTCAACTGTAATCAGTTCCTGGAATATTTCAAAGTGTTTGGTTATCTGTGCCAAGGCGCTGTTTTTGTAAACGTTACAGAAATAGGTTGTTCTCAAAAGATCGGGGTACACGGTATGACGTGACTGTGGCCCTGTAGCTGTGCGCTGTACCATCATCATCACCATCATAAATGGTTTTCCCCTGAAAACGTAATTCCTTTTTTCTCCTTTCACATCAAGTTCTGCTGTGCTACTGACAGCATTTTGAGACGCACGATATCCCAGATGCATCTGCATTTTTTTTAAGAGTGAGATCTTGAAAGAAATATTTCCAAGTAGCTGGCACTAGTTTTAAGAAAAAAAGCACAACACGTCAACAAAGACGAGGGGAAAAAAAAAATTGGGGTACAACAAAAACCGGAAAAAAACGGGCGTGTCATGTCATCTGATTGGGAACTTGAAAAAATACATACATAAGCATGTCCGACATAAAATACGATTAACCTTTGTGGAGGAGTAAGTAACGTAAAAAAAGGGGGGGGGCTGATAACTAAAAGACAAGAAGGTGTCGCGTGTTGAACAAGCTCAATGGGCTGGTCTGGCCTTGGGAGCAGGTATTGGAGGTTCTGCGACAGCTTTTGACAGCGCGCCTTCGAGGAACACGGCATACGAGCACGGTGCGTGCGCATCATCGGCAGCGGCCGCGCGCAGCTTTTTCACGACGGTCTTGCATACGTCGATGACGTGCGCGCGCTCCCCGACGGTCAACGTAGGAGCAATGTGTGGGCTGAGGAGCTAATTAGACGAGATTGGTGAGCACAGACAGCACGAAGCGAGGCATTGAAATTGACAGGTAAAAAGAGACAAACTTCGAGGAGAAATGCACTGGCAAAGCCTGTGCCGACAAAGAAAAAGTCTGGCGCGTACGGCACGTGGCCGGTGGAGTGCATATAATTCAACCATAAATCGAGCAAGGCAAGCGCGGATTCCATGCACTGCGCACCGAGACCAGTGATCAGAAAAAATGGGGTACGAGGTGCTGGCGCGAGAAAAAGTGGCCACACGCACTACAGCGACATAATGACTGGGCTTCATCAGGGGAGCAGGATCGTTCGATTCCGCTTTATGGCCAAACGAATGGATGATGATGCGACAATACTGGAATAAACTGCCAATTGATTAGTATCAAGTGCAAGTATCGAGCATAGAATCACGCACAAGAGCACCATCCCGAGCCGGTGCTTCCCAGATAAATCTATGATTCACCAAAGTCAAGGGTTTTGACATCGGTAAAACAGTGGATCACGACTCACCTCGGCCAGAACGTCGCTTGTGTGCCTGTACAGTCGTATTGGCGATCGAGGTTTGCAAATCTCGGTCAAAGGTGGAGATCAGGCGATCCAACACCCGGCTCTTTTTCTAATAACCCGACACCACAGATCAGATCCGGGGGGCACGTCACAGAGTTGTAGGCGAACTAATATTTACCTCGAAGCCGACCCGTCGGGCTGCCTCCGTGAATCGGTACATGATGCTCAGAAGCTCGATGATCGCGGGAAGGTCCGCATCGAATGGGTGTTGGTACTTGGACGTTGAGCACCAGCGGGATGCGTTGGACGTGAGCTGTCCGATGGCTGAGTCAGCTTAACCAGCGACTGATGACAAAGGTCACAGAAACCTCTTCGTCCTTTCCAACTCCTGGCGCCTTGCCCGTCTCAAGGGACGTGCTCCCGTCCACGATAGAGCAGATCATCCAAACCCGCCGGCGGTTGAGCAGTTCACGTTCATGTCGTTCATCAAGAGGCTGTGCGTTTGTGTCACGGTTAAGCCCGAGCTCCAGCGCAATTCTGAAACATGGGGTATCAGTTATCACGAAATGAATTGGAAATACATCAAAAGGGGGGTTTTACCGAGTCGCGACACCAGAGTAGAAGCCGCTGCGGTTGTCTTCGAAGCGTTGCGTGGGTGTGGCGTAGGCAGTGAGTATCAAGTAGGCCTGACACATTTCTACGCACTTCCACCCGTCGATAAATGCAGAGGCCGCAGCCGCTTTTGCGAAATGAATTGCAAGGGTATAGAGCCCCGGCCGCCGGGAATAATATCGAGAGGACAAGGCACAGACTACAGCCAGCGTCTATCAAGAGGACACGACAACCCTAGTGAAATGCACACGCACCCACGGTGAAAAGGAAAGGACACCGTCTCATTACCGATGCCGCGCTATGTATGGCTTCATCGAGTAAACCCAGAAATGGCTAGCATCCGGCGTAAAAACGTTGATCAGTGAGAGAAGGATAGGGTATGGAGGGAGACCCACGTTGATGTGTTCGAAGAATCTGAAGCACCATCAGGACGTCTAAAGACCGTGTGCATCAAGAACAGGCTTACAAATCGAAAAGGTCCCGAGCCTCCTGAGGTGAGATCAGACCAGAAATAAGGATTTCCGGGACTGCTTCGCGCTCGATGACGATTCGTCGAAGATTGAGATCAGTATATGGGCCTTTGATCCATTCCAGCCAGTCAGACGACCACAATCACAACACGACAAAAATTAGCGTGAGAAACCCACTAGGCTGGAAGTACCGCTTATTGGCGATCCCAAACACGTCTGTTCCGAGGGGACTTGGAGACCGACGATGGTTCCATTGCGACGCGAATGCGGCGAGAAAGCCGAGCGGCGCCGATTGTTCTGGCAACGCGGCAACTCGTACACCTGCGGGTGATGGCGTGTTGCGTACGATAGCCCTCTCGAGGCCAGCTTCGTCATTTTCGTCGTCTTCATCCTCAGAAGACGAATACATGTCCTCGTCTTCGAGCTGAGAAGTGTCGTACGCGACGCATGCCTTTTCCAAAGCCTGCGTGCTGACGGCGTGACGCCTCTCCATCCACGATAGTACCTCCCCATTTCTTTCGCGCTCGGCGGGTCTCATCGAGATGCGCGAGGCGTTGATCGATAGGGGAGTGGTGACGGACGTGTTTCGCAGTTGGTTGAGCAAGATCGATATGGTTTCATTCTTCTCACGAATCTGCCTCAACAAGTTTTCGCGTTGACTGCGCATCGGTGGTTAAAACGATGATAAGTCGAGCTGGGTGGACCACTTTTGATGGGCCCTTGAACGACTTACCCCGGAGTCCTCGCCTTCCGTCCCTCTACGATGCATGGATGCGACCCTGCAGCGCATCTGATGCAGGTGCGCGAGTCAACGCCAAAAGCACAGCGCATCTATGCGCCATTATGCCGTCAGCGCCCGGACATTACGGTAAACACAAAGAACGCGCGCATACCTTGAGCTTCTTGCAACGCGAACAAGCACCGGGCCGGCGACCCGAACCCTGCGTGCTACGAGTCGCAGGCGGGATTTGAGGGGCAGGCTCAGCTGGTTCCTCGGTGGCGTGGACGTCCTCTATACGTGCGTCTATGATGGCATCATTTGCTAAGGATTCCTGTGCAGGTGGAGGAGACAGGAAACCAGCAGCATAATGGGCGAGAGTGGACGAGGGGGAGTTGCTCGTAGGGGGAGTGGTGTCTGAGCTTGGGGGCGATTGCCAGGGAGGGGATGGCACGGAGACAGGATAATAAGGATTCGCGTCAGCGAGACTGCTTTGAGATACGGTGACCTGGCCGTCAAAGTTCACTTTTTTTGGGGGGGATGGCGCGAGGGATCAGAGTGTGAGGTGATAAATGTGAACCGAATAGTAATACGGTACTCACCTTCGTTTCGTGGACCCCAGGGCTCGGCCGAACCTATCGGGACATGTATAGCGCTAATGTCGAAAAGGCCTAGACGAGTTGGGGAATCGAACTCATCCCCCGGCGGTGCGCTCTGGGTGTAGACGAAAGGGGGACCGGTGGTGTCCTGTTGAGAGTCGCAATGGGAGGGGATGTATCGCGGGTACTGCTGGGAGGACTCGGTAGGGTAGGGATATGGCCAGAATTGCGAATCGTCAGAAGAAAATGAAGAGGAGGTGTATGATTGCCGATAGTCCGGATGATCGGTGCGATGTTCGTGGTAGTCGACCTGCAGAAGGTAGTTCGAGTCCATGAGGGACTGCTTGAACGAGGGCAGGAGGACGATATGACGAAACAACAACTTGAAGTTCAGAGAGAAAGAGATAGAGAGAAAGAGAGCTGGTTTTAGACGGCCGCGTGGAGGGAGAAGGGTGGGCCTGTCAGTGGTGAAGAGAGTTATTATATATGTTATTCGCTGTATGTAAGCAGGGAATGGTGGAACTCTGCAGCGGGCTGCTCGCTCTCTCTTGGGCGTCTCTCGTGTCGCGAGAAAGAGTTTCTGATGCCACCCAGGTCCCGTCGTGGCCTTCGAATTTCCCGTATTGGTGGTTCTGCCTCCCGATTAGCGAACCTTGCCCTCGCCCTATCAACCTGTGATTGCATCGATGCTGGGGATTATCATGCGAAAAAATGCACGCCTCATGGTAGCGCTGGGAAATACTTCCCCAAATTGCGCACCCGCTGAGGCCACGAACAGACTAGAATCAAGATGTCATAGCGCGGCCTGCGAGATCTCTCCGGTGAGCCAATAGAAATGGCTTAGCTAATATCTTGATTCCGTAACATCAACATGCCATGTGTTCAAGTTGTGTTCATCACTGGCTATCACTTGGCTTACACCCTGACACCGCATGCACGCCAATGATCACAAGTACAACGTAACCATGCGAGCATAATTAAGACGTGCCGGCGGTGCAAGAGAAATACAATACCGAGTGAACCTCGGTAGTAGGGGCTAATGACATACCCTTTGTAGAATGTTGTTGAATGCGTGCAGGTGTCTCAACTATGCGTAAGTCGTAGCCAAGGCATTCGAAGCTTTGCAGAGTACATGCAATCTTAGAAGGCTTCAACACAACGCCCACGTTCCCAACATCTTCCGAAACAGGTTCAGATTAATAGCGTGGGTATATACACGGAAGGACCTTGGGAGACAAGGGCAGAATCGCAATCCGCCACTGCATTGAGGTCAAGCAGCTTAAAACTGGGGGCCCGCCCTTGTGAGCCCCAGTTTGTGACACGGGACGAAAAGCCTGCTGTCTAACAAACGATCTGACAGGGAAGGATTAGAAATGGAGAGTGCCGAACGCTCCTATAGGAAGCAGACCTGTTAGCTTAACTGTTAGCAGAACCGCGGAGATGCACATCGAAGCACCACGTGGGAAACTGAATAGCGCGGGGCCCAGAGTCGGAAGACGGGGGAGGTCACCAAACGTAATATCTCAGCGATCCTAACGACGCCGTATCTATAAAATGACTCCAAAGCCCCATGTTCCATCCCTACCGAAAACGTGAGGCCTTGAGTGTGTGCTAGCAGTGCGCTAACACACGGTTGCGACCGTTCAGTTCGAATATCCATGTGGTGAAGCAGGCTGAAGGAGCAAAAATGGTCCAGCTAACAGTTCCGTACGTCATATGGCACCCCTTAACAAGACAATACCGCCGAGCAAATTGCGGACGGAAAATGGTCTCCGCTCGCCCAACATGGCAAAATCAGCGGGGAACTTCCTGGTGTTATGGCAAGTGGGCGGCGCGCGGAGAAACAGGTCTGGCCCCCCAGTATTAGACCCGTCGATCTAGCGCCAAACGAACGCGTTGTCCACAAGGAAATTGTTGTCCAGAGTACACTCCGATCGAGGACGTGGGGGGAATTCCTTCCTGGTAGCTCTCACGCCACAAAACACGTAAGTCCGGTATGCCTGGGCGAAGGAGTAACCTGCGGAGTACTCGCAGCAACTTTACGTGGCGTTAATGACGATTCGTGTCAAGTACGGCACCGGGTACCTCGTGCTGGGGCTTTACGGCCAGCCCCTAGGGTTTTCCAGAGTATCGTAAAGCAGAAAGTTCTACTAGTAGTCCTGCGCGCTTGTCGCAGTGATGCCCAAAGGGGAGGCATCATGCGCCGATCGGCCCAATCATAAGACCGTGACATGAAACATGACAAGTGCACGGCTCGAGAGAGCAAATGGGTGTCAAACCCAATTGGGGCCCTGCTTAGTTGTTGAGAAGGGAGCAGACAGATTCATACCTTCCCGCCGGTTACACTGTCAACGTTGCGACCACTCCGTCGAACGACGTCTACTCCCCGTGCCGGCGGCTTCTCCAACCATCAGAAAGGGGAAGTATGCCAGCCATATCGATGAGAGTACCGTTCCGGGTGTCCTGTCAGGTTTTGACTCATCGGGAGAGGGGGAGCCTAAGGGGTGCCAGGCGGACAACAAATCTGCTGAGCGCGTAATAAAGTATGCCTGCGATATTCTCCATTTTGAGCTTTGCCAGCCCAGGTCCTTCTTCCAGCTGTAGACTTGATGAAGATGCTTTGAAGACGGAGTTCCTGTGGCGCTTGGTTGATAAGGTGTGAGCCCTCACCTCCTATCTCCCAGGCGCCTACTCACAGGGCCGACGGAATTTGTGGGGGAAACGGCCATGATTCAAGGCCGATGGAAGCGCTTCCGTCGCTCATCAGAGAACGTGCTATGCACCTTGTCGTACATGCCTGGAATGTTTGTTATAGAGAACCCTCCCCCCCCTTCTTCCGCGCCATAGTGTGAGTTTCGGCACCTACTGAGGGAAGAAGGGCCAATACCATCGTAACGAGCTAAAGGAACGGGAAGATCTGCGACCGGCTATGGAACAACCCGGCATGAATGAGCGACAATAGGCAAAAGAGCCACTTGCGCGAGTGGAGAACTGAGCGTCAACCTGACTCTTAAAATTTCTCATGTCAACTCGGGCGCGGGGAAGGGTACTAAAAACTCACCTTTGTAACTGGAAATACCCTGATGATTCTCGCTCAGGATGATGATGATGGCTTTTGTCGGCGACTCATCTCCC
>QLOT01001173.1:0-23723 GCA_003313875.1 Russula aff. compacta
GTCTTCTAAGTCACAGCTGAGACTTAGCTATAGTCTTTTGTTGCTGTCAAACCCTTGGCGGTGACATTAGACTCAACTTGTTTTCATCACGGCTAGCAGTTCCAACAGGGAAGGAACTATCGTCCACTGGAGAGAAGCGACAACCGGACGACCAAACTCTCAAGTACAGGAGATCGATATATCTCACCCACGAAACGGCACAGAACACCCTATTCTGGTGCTACTAGACCAAGACCTAAAAGTCAAGGAGAACTCCCCACAAGTGTGCCACTATAAAGGAGGGTGGTACCAGGTCGATTGGAACGACGAACAAGAGTGATACGAATTAGGGAGACACTACAAGAGGCTCAGTGATTACGATCTCGAAGATCTGCCAGACGACGCCCCTTCATCAGAAGAAGGAGAAAACGAAGAACTAAACAAACAGATCAGACTTACACCGATCCGAGAGGCGCTGAAGACTAGCCCTACCGCGTCTGAACATAACACCCCAGTACACGTGCACACACCGATCCGTACCTTCCACCCAGCCGCAGAAATCCCCTTGGGACCCCTACCAGAAGGCAACCCGATCCCCAGTATTACCCAAACTATGTCCACACAGACACAGACGGCAACCCATGCGGCCACGGCAGCCGCCACACAACCAGCGCAAGCAAACATGACAGTGGCAGAGAGACTACAGCAGAGTATGCGTCAAGCCTTAAGGAAAGGCCCCCCAGCAGGAGGGCCAGGAGCACCAGGAGGCCCAGGAGGACCTGGAGGAGGCCCAGGACAACCAGCAGCCGCACAAGCTCCAATACAGGTCCCAGCCAATGTCAAGGCCATGGGACAACTTCCCCAAGTCTTCACTGGAGACAGGTCCAAAGCGGACAACTTTATCGAAGAAGTTAAAGCATACTTCCGAGTCAACCATGGAGTAGCAGGCTACGACTCCCCATACAAGAAAGCGGCATTCACCCTCACATTGATTAAAGGGGAAAAACCAGTGCAATGGGTCAGAGATATGGGAAGCTGGCTAGACGGCCTTACGCTCCCGGCAGACAACATCCCAGCCCTCTGGGATCAATTCCTCACAGAGTTTGCAGACCAGTTCCAAGACACCCAGAGTGTTCAAAAGGCTAGAACCCAGCTAGGAGACTTGAAAATGCAAGACAACCGATACGACGAATATATCGCCAGGTTTGAAAGTCTCCTCAGAAAGGCGAACTACACTGTAGGAAGTGAAGAAACCTACAACATGCTCCTGCGCGGGATACCCCGAGAACTACTCGAGAAAGCCCTAGTCCCACCGTACCCGACAACCTACATGGAGTTGAAAGAACGAATCAAACTCCTTACCCAAGCTAGAACCACCATTGAAGGCATCGTGAAGTCCCTCAGCACGGGAAATGCGTATCGAGCTCTCAACCCCCAGCCCAGACGACCTTTCTTCAACTCAGGAGGATGGCAGAACAACCAATGGAGGCCCACGCCACGCCCTCCATTCAATTCCTCCAACGCCCCTAAAACAATGAACAACATCCCGGTCCCAATGGACCTCAGCAGAGGGCGTGCACCCAACAACTGGAGAGGAAGAGGAAGAGGAGGAAACTGGCGCCAAGGGCAGAGCAGCCGAGGAAACGTGACGGGGTTTGGGGATGCCAATGCATGCTTCAACTGTGGCATAGTAGGCCACTACGCCAGGAATTGCCCCAGCAAACCTAAGCAAGCCCTCCAAAACATGAGGTGGAATGGCAAAAATCCAGCCAACCAAGTCAACCTCATAGACTTCGACGAAGACCAAGAAATGGGAGACGTCAAGGAGGACTCAGTGGCAACTGTATGCGCCCACCTCCAAAGGATGACGGTGGAAGACCAACAGCGATTGGCAAAGGAAATGGGAGCCTCGGAGGATTTTCCCACTGCCTGATTAGATCGGCACTACTCAGGCGGATCAATAGCGATGATGTGTATATGTCAAATAGGAAATCAATGACAGTTCGCTTCTACACACGATCGATCGCAAAAAGAGCCGAAGCAATAGCGTTAGTGGACTCAGGGGCCACCGAAAACTTCATGAACCTGTCCTACGCACGATGGCTTAAGCTACCCATTAAAAAACTAGCTAAGCCAAGACCCCTGTACAATGTGGATGGCACACAAAACAAGAGTGGCTCGCTCCGGTATTACACCGATCTGCAATTACGAACGGGTAACCAAAGGACAAATCACAGATTCTTCCTGTCAGACTTAGGGGAACACAAGGCCATCCTAGGATACCCTTGGTTCGCCGCCACCCAGCCAAAAATTGACTGGAAAAGAGGATGGATCAATATGAGCCACCTCCCTATTGTCCTTTCGGCCCCAGATGCGGCCAAAGCGCAATACGTCCCAAGGACCAGGAATATACCACGACCAGTAAAAAGACAACAGCCACAATACTTCCTAGGGAGGATTACTATCGGTACCGCAAGCGAAACAAAAGAAACTAAGGTGCCAGAAGAATACCAAAGACACTCGAAGGTGTTCAGCGAAGAGGAATCCCAGAGACTCCCTCAGTACACGGTCTGGGACCACGCCATTGAATTACTACCGGGAGCACCAGCCTCACTGCCAGGACGACTATTGCCCCTCACGCAACTAGAAAAAGAGGAAGTCCACAAGTTCGTCAAAGACCATCTGAGAAGGGGGACCATCCGTGTTTCCAAGTCCCCCTACGCGGCCAACTTCTTCTTTGTAAAAAAGAAGGACGGAAAACTGAGACCGGTACAGGACTACAGACCCCTCAATAAGTGGACAAAAAGGAACAGAAACGTCTTGCCCTTAATTCCTCAAGTAATAGACCGACTAAGTGGATGCACCCTCTTCACTAAGTTCGACGTGCGTTGGGGGTACAACAACATTTGGATCAAAGAAGGGGATGAATGGAAGGCAGCATTCCTAACCCCAGAAGGTCTTTTTGAACCGACCGTCATGTTCTTCGGGCTGACCAACTCACCCGCGACATTCCAAATGATGATGAACATGATCTTCAGACCAGAGGTTGGAGAAGGATGGCTATCGGTATACATGGACGACCTGGCAATTCACACGGCAAGGCTCCCGCACGAAACAGAAGAACAGCACAAACACAGGCATAGGCAATACATTCACAGAATCCTTGACAAACTGGCGGCACATGATCTCTATCTAAAGCCGGAGAAATGTGAATTTGAGAAGGATGAAATCGAATATCTGGGGGTCAACGTAGGAAAGGGAAGACTCCAAATGAGCAAAAACTACAGGGAGTCGCGGACTGGCCACAACCGAGGAAACCCAAAGACGTACGAAGCTTCCTGGGCTTCACCGGATACTATCGATATTTCATACCCAACTACTCAAAAATCGCCAGACCGCTCCTCGACCTCACAAAGAAAACCACACCCTGGCACTGGGACGAACCACAGCACAAGGCATTTGAGACCTTAAAAACCCTCATGTGTAGAAGTCCAGTCCTCAAACAACCAAACTTCGACAAGCAGTTCATACTACAAGTGGACGCCTCAGCATACGGCCTGGGGGCCGTACTCTCGCAGGAGGGAGAAAACACCACACCAACACTAGCCAAATGTCACAAACCTACCCTCCACCCCATCGCCTACTACTCAGCTACCTTCACATCAACAGAGCGAAATTACAACATCTATGAGAGGGAACTGCTGGCCATCATGAAATCGCTGGCTCATTGGCGACCATACCTAGGGTGGACCAAAACACCATTCATCATCCGCACAGACCACGCTAATCTCCAATACTGGAAATCCCCAAAGAACTTGAATAGGAGAACAGCGCGCTGGCACGCAGACCTGCAAGAATACGACTTCACCCTAGAATATATCCCTGGGAAAACAAACACAGCAGCAGACGCACTCTCCAGACCACCAGGAGCGGACCTTGGAGAAGAAGACAATAAGATGATCACCATCTTTCCCCCAGAACGAATTAGCACAATTAAACTAACACGCACAACGACGCAGGGACAAACCATAATCCCTAACGTCAAAGAACTGAAAAGAGCCATTGTATCCCATGCCCACAACCATCCTACGGCGGGACACCCTGGTAGGGACGAGACCCTGAGAAAGGTGCAATTGATGCACTGGTGGCCAGGGATGAAAACCTGGATAGCAGAATATGTCAAGGGATGCGCAACATGCCAACAAGCAAAGATCCTCACCCATAGGAAGAAAGTACCCCTGTTCCGCATCCCCACGCCCGAAGGGACGAAACCCTTCCAAAGCGTGGCAATGGACCTCATCACCGGACTACCCCTACGGAATGGCCTAGATGCCATACTGACAATTGTAGATCAGGGATGCTCTCGCGCAGCGATTTTCCTACCATGCAATACCTCTATCACAGGACCAGGCGTGGCCTGGCTATACTTAAAGCATATCTACCCGTGGTTTGGCCTCCCCACCAAAATAATTAGCGACAGGGACCCCCGGTTCACATCCCACTTCGGGAGAGCGCTCACTAAACGGCTGGGCATCCAACAAAACTTGTCCACCGCATTCCACCCGCAAACTGATGGGCTCTCCGAGCGAAAGAATCAATGGGTGGAACAATACCTACGACTGGTAATGGCGGGACAACCCAAAGACTGGACTGAATGGCTTCCAGTCGCAACAGCAGTACATAACAACCGGAAAAACAGTACCACCAGGTTATCACCCAATCAGATCCTGTGGGGCCACAAACCACCGCTGCACCCGGCTGATAACACCCCCTCAAACAACGACATGGCTGAAACAAGAGTACGGCAGATGGAAGAGGCAAGGGACAGGGCCATCAAAGCCATCAATCAGAAAGCACGGAACATTCCACCGGCCCAGTTCAAACCTGGAGAACAGGTGTGGCTCGAGGCGACCCACTTGAAACTCCCACATCAAGGGTCCAAATTGAACCCCAAGCGATACGGCCCTTTCAAGATACTAAAAGAAGTATCCCCCGTTGTGTACCTGGTGGACATCCCAGCCTCATGGCAGATCCACAACGTATTCCACGCTGGCCTCCTTACCCCTTATAGAGAAACAGCAGAACATGGACCAAACTATTCCAGACCAGCGCCTGACCTCGTGGGAGGAGAGGAACAATACGAGGTAGAACAGATCAGAAACCATCGCTTCCACGGAAGAAAGCAAGCGCTGCAGTACCTGATAAAGTGGTGGGGCTACCCCGAAAGTGACAACACCTGGGAACCAGCTGACCAGGTGTTCGCCCCGGATCTCCTTCGGGAGTATCATAAGCGCCGGCCCTTGAATAGCATAAAAGGGAAGCAGAAACCCCCGGCAAAAGCAGCAGCTCTCGCAGCCTTACACTCCACTCCCTCGCCCACCATTACTCTCACCACTGAGGAACTGCAATGTCTAGTCCATCCAGCATGTCCTCTCCACTCCCGATCCCAGCACTGCACGTTCCCGGAAGCCTCGAGCCGATGGAGCTTGAGCACCCAGGAGAGGCGGCTCCTACCTCAGAGACCCCCGGGGGCGCCCCGGAGCCTCTCACCGTCCCTGCCTTTGCCCTTGGCCCCAGCCGTATCCCCATTCCAGGCCCACTCCATGACCTGGACACCAACGACCACTGGGAGGGGCCCCTCTCCCCCGCCACCATATCAGCCATCATCGACGGCCACGCGCACCTCACCGCCCCCCAGCTACAGAAACTCGCCAAGGGCCTCGCCGTCACCATCCAGCAGCAGACGCATGACGCCCACCTCCAGCTCAGTGCTCTCAGACGAGAGCTCAATGATACTAACAGGGAGCGACTCCTCCTCAAGGAGCGCGTTAGGGTCTTGGAGGAGCCCATGGAGTGCCCGGAGGGTTACATGGAGAACGATGGACGTCTCCCGGAACTCACCATCCCCACAGAGCAGGGCGAGCAGTTTGCCCACTTCATCAAGCAACTGGATGACGGGCGAGTGGCAGGGCTCCCAGTTGGGGCCACGAGCACAGCCGATGCACGCATCATCGACCTCTATGCGCGGCAGGACTCCCGCGACTACCCCCTCGAGCCGATCCCCCATTGGCTCCGAGCTAGGCTCTGGGGGGACCATGTCGACTATTGGCTGCTGGAGGAGGCCCTCATCGAACTCGATGACTGGAGCATCCACGCAGAGGTCCTCCACTACCGCCGATACGACCAGGAGGGGGACAGGCTCAGCCGGGAGATCAAGTGGCTGGAGGCAAATCACCGGGCCATTGTTCAGGCCAAGAACGCCTCCGAGGAACGCCTCATCGCCGCGCGACTCGCAGACAAGGTCAAACATATCGGGGTGGACGACTTCAAACCCCAGTTAGCACGACGATCAGCATTGAAGAATGGACGAGGACGTCCTTTCTAGCGGAGAGGTGATGTAACCGGCCGTGGGTAAGCATTCAACTGCTTGCGCTCATGTAAGTTGGGAACTGGCCCAGAGTCTGATTAGACCGTTTGTTCTTGTGTGCGCCTGAGGCACTGTACTATACTCTTTGGTTACATTTCGTCCTTGTGACGCTCCTACATGTGGTTCCTATTGTTCTTCAGGAATCACATGCTCCCTAGGACACTTATTGTCCTATTAACATCCCCTTTTAGATGTAACCATTGTTCCCTTCTTGTCCTTCCCATTGTCTCCAGTTTCAGCTTATTGTTTCGTCCATAAGGAGTACTGTACACAGCCCCGGATCCTAGGATCCCTCCTCAGTATAAATAGAGGCTCGTAGCTACCTTGTACTGGCAAGTTGAGTCTCCTGTCAATCACAGTGACTTACTCCTCATCGTACTCTCTACTCTAAGGGGTGGCTACAGTGTTACAGCACTGCAAGCGGGAACCCATCCATCTCTATCTGTCTTCTAAGTCACAGCAGAGACTTAGCTAAAGTCTTTTGTTACTGTCAAACCCTTGGCGGTGACACGTGTAGTATGAAGATGACTGAATGGGTATACAGTGGTAGGATGCCAATGAATCCTGTAGAAATGTCAGATATACTATGCTCCAATGACTGTCCAAACCACTGCAGTACAGAGGACACCCCCCTGATTCCGTGATTATGCTTCAATGGCAAGTCCAGCCCTGGCAGGTGGAGGCAGGGACAAGGTGCAGGGGATGGGCACGGGGGGGGGGGGAGTTGCAAACATGAGCACAAGAATAAAGTACTGTAAAAAAAAAAGTAAAAACTACTCACCAGACTCACAGGCAGGGGCGGCCACGTGGTCAGGTGCAGGTTGGCAGGCCATCGCACACAGGTGGAAGCGTGGGAGGGTAAACGTGAACATAAAGAAAGAAGAAAAAAACCAAAAAAACTCACTATATTCATGTCCAGGTAGGTGGGCGTGGGCGGGCGCAGGCAGGAGGAGCTGGCAGGTGTGGGATCAAAGCACCTCACTGCGACCCACATCACATGCGATATAGGGTACAGCTACAGCCCATGACCAAGGCCCACCTGGTGCTGGTATAACGGCCATGCTGCTCATTGAAATGGGTTGCAAAGTGAACATAAAGAAAGAAGAAGAAAAAAACACTCACTGGGCAGGCATGCAGGTGTGGGTGGGGCCGGCAGGTGCAGGCAGGAGGAGCAGGCAGGCGTGGGTGTGGCCAGGCGAGGGTGGGCACACACAGGTTGTACACATGAAGAATATACAGTAAGGGAAAAAAAAAAGTTAGTGTAAATGCTCATGCGAACGCGATGCAGTCCAGTTGCAAACATAAACATAAAACTCACCAACATCCATGTGCAGGTGGGCAGGCATGGGCAGGTGGGTGAGTACAGGCAAGAGAGCAGGCAGGCATGAGCGGTCACAGTCAGGAGAGTGGGTGGGTTGCAAACATGAAACAGGAAAAAAGAAAGAAGTTGCTGTAGTTACGAACGCCGTGTCATGTGCAGATGGACTTGTGTTTTTCAGAATGTATTGAACAACCATCATAAATGATTCACAAAGCACAAGCACAAAGACCTGTGCATGGATTGTGTGGGCGTCATTTTTTCTCTATTTTTCTGTTTGCAACTTACCCAGTACTTGCCCACGCCCGCGCCTGTCTGCCCACACCTGTCTGCCGACCCTCACCCAACCACGTCTGGCTAGTGTTGCGCTACCCACTCCCTCCCTGCGCCGTCACTTGACCTGCCTGGCCATGTCTGCTGTGCCCGCCCCTGCCAGCCTTTGCATGTGTGAGTTATCATTTTTTTCTTAGTACTTATGCTCATCTTTCCAACCCGCTGCTCGTGCCTCCGATTCTGCCTGCCCACGCCCACGCCCACCTGCCTTCGCCCGTGCGTGTCTCACCATGCCTGCCTGCCTGTGCCAACGCCCACCATGCCCGCATGCATTTCCCTGCATCTCGGGCCTCTGCATCTACGTCATTGTTGGTCACACCCAATGTGCACAAGACTTACCCTCAACATCTCCACGCCTTGCAGTCAAGGCAGCGTTCTGGAGCGGTAGCAGCACCACTTTTGGCAGGATCACACCCGTGCACACTGTTACGATTCCTGACCTTGCTGGTGTGGCAATCAAGGTGCTCTACAGGAGAATATCAACCTGTCACTCAACACCAACAACACTGCCAATACATCAGTCTTGCAATGCTTGGTGGGCCGGGCAAGCCTGTACCGTTTGACACGTTTGCAGACTCAAATCCATTTACCATGAAGATGCTTGATGCGTATGTGTACTCAGCATTCACTCTTTTTTAGTAATGTGAGCTCTAAATCGAGCGTCCGTGCCAGCTCTGCATCCCACTTCTCCTGCTCGCAGCGCGCATGTGCCCTCTCCTCTTCCTGGCACTGCCGCTCGTGCACCACCCGCTTGTTCTCATCCCTATGATCGTCCCAGTGGGTGCTTTCCACCACCACCGCCACCACGGGGGGAGATGGCCTCGGCTTCAGCCTTGCATTTGAGTCAGGACCTCCTTGCAGCTGCTGCTGCAAGATGCCGGTGGAGAGCGGTGTTTGGTAGCGCCAAAGCTGCCTGCTGTGCCTGCCTCTGCCTGTCTATGGTGAGCAGTTTTTCGCTAGTACTCATGTTTGCAACCCACCCATGGCTGGCCGCACTGCCTGCGCTTGCACAAACCCCAAAGGCGTGACACTTCTGGGGTGGCACGCGGAAGGTGCTCCCAATTTCAACACCTCCTTTGCCATCCCATCACTCTGCACCATCTGTTCTCCCAATTGCGGCATCACCTGTCCGGTGCCCCCTTCTGAACGTGCGCTTTCGTGCCATTGGGCACCCTTCCGCACCATCTGCCGGTCGCAGCACGCACAACGCGCTCTGGCGGGCAGGGCTTTGCTCCCTAGCGACGCTCTTGCGACTGTGCGTCCCTCCCTCCCTAAGCTTGTCCTTACTGTTGATTCATGCCTACAGGCTCTACATGCTCCTGCTGACCGCGGTGCATCAACCAACTACTCTCACGCTACTACTCTCTACGCAGGCTCATTCTCGTCATTGTACATGTCAGCTCTTCGACTTTTGTGGGTTGTCAAAGCAGAAAAGTGACAGGGAAAGGGATGCTGCCCCCATGCCCACTGATATCGCTGAAAAGATGATTGCTGTCACCGCCAAGGGTTTGACAGTAACAAAAGACTATAACTAAGACTCTATAGTGTCTTAGAAGACTAATAGAAGCAGTTGGGTTCCCGCTTGCAGTGCTGCAACACTGTAGCCACCCCTTTAGAGCAGAATGGAAGATGAAGAGTAAGTCACTGTGATTGACAGGAGACTCAACTTGCCGGTACAGGGTAGCTAAGAGTCTCTACTTATAGAGGAGGGGGATCCTAGGATCCGAAAGAGTAACTGTACTCAGTATAGTAAGGGGAAACTAGAGCGCAAACTGGGAACAAGGGAACAACCAAGAAGGGAACAATGGGTGCGTCTAAAAGGGGTTGACAGTAGGTCACAAGGACCTAAGAAGCATGTGATCCCAGTGAACAATAAGGGACCACACAGGAATGGGGTGCACACCAAAAACTATAGTACAGTGCCTCAGGCGCACACAAACACAAACGGTCTAAACAGACTCCTGGCCAGTTCCACAACTTACAGGAGCGCAAGCAGTTGAATGCTTACCCCAGGCCGGTTACAATTGCTCTCAAGCGTAAGCAGGCAAAGTACGTCCCCACAACCCCCCTCCTTCCCCCCTTTTTGTTTAACCCTCTCACACTGGGCAGTCACTTCCCCTGATGCTCATGACTAGGCCCAAGCCAGACTCACCAAGTTATCACACCTCCCAAGCCCTGTCCCTTGCGTCGACCGCATCACCTCTGCGGCTTTGACACCTCTCGCCCATACGATCTTCAGTCTTGGATGGCTGCTGAAGACACCAGATCTCACTTCACTCGTTCAAGTTGCAGGGACAACCAGGCGCGATTGGCTCAGGACTAGTACATACTACATTGTACTTTTACGGCTTTTACGGCTTTTTGCGCTTTTAGTGACAATTATGTAATGAATAATAGGTACTTTAGTGCTTTTAGTACTTTCTAAGGCTTTTTGTGCTTTTACGGCCTTTTGCGCTTTTAGTGACAGTTATGTAATGAAAAAGCATGCTAAAAGCTCAAAAAGTAATGTGTGAATTTACTGATGTAGCGCGAGTGGGAGGAAGGACCTCCGACTCTGCGACCACGGGAGATCCTAGAGTTCACCGACGTCCACCAGCAGTACGTCACCGATCTTCGTCGTTCATCTCTGCATCAGCACGCCTCTGTCCACTTGTTTGATGCAAATTGTTACGTTGTCAACCATCGCTACTTTATTTTCCCAAATCGGTCTATGCATTCTCACTCTCTGTCTGTCTGTCTGGCTGGCTGGCTGGACCAGAGGAGAGAGGACTTCAGTTGTTTGAGTATTTGGCCGTGGCTGGATTAACATGTTGGGCTACCAAACTCTGTATCGTATCTTTGGAACAAGCCCGCCGACAGTGTCCGTACAGAGAAGTGGCAATAGCCCTGGCGCCTGGAGAACTGGTAGGTAGCTGTACAGTGACGCTCGACCCAGGACACTGCATACACTTGAACCGGGAATTCATAGTATTCATTTCCCGCCAGATGGGATCAGTGCTCAGGGTCGGATTCCGGACTGCTTCGGTAGCCCTCCGTCGTCCTCGGATTGCATTCACAACTGGTGGGCGGTATTATGATGACTGTCCGAAAGGAAGAATTTGGGTGCGCAGTCGTTTCTCTTCGCCTGGCGCCGAACGTTCCCCTGCCACAGACGTACTTGAACATTGTGGACAGCCCCCAGCTAGGCCAGTGCACAGCAGCCACAAAGGAAACAAAGAACAACTAGACCACCATACATTCCGAACTCGGAACAACCACAGCAACGGGATTTGATAAACATTCCATTTGCCACCCCTTTCACACAAACTTGAACCCCGTCATCGTCACCACCACCACCACCATCACCGTCATCAGACATCGCTTTGGGACCTTTTGCATCCTCCGCGCCGCACTCACTATGTTTAACCTGATGTCGGCCTCGGCGTCGGTCCTCGCCACCTCTAAACCAGTGCGCGCGTCGAGGTCTATGCCGAGTTCCGCATCAACGCCGACGTACAGCAAACCCCTACCCGTCCAGCACGACCTAACGACACCCCGTGCGCGGGCGCGGGCAGCGCGTTTACGCGAGGACTTGGCAGCGCTCATCACGACCCCAGTAAGAGCCATTTCATTCCATCCCAGCCATAACTTCAATCTCGTGTATCCGTATGGCTGACGCGGAACTTTTTTTCTCCTTTCTCTCCCCAATTATATAGGCTCAATGGGCCACGCTATGTTTGCAAGCGTAAAAACGGAATTCGCCGACCTAGACGGGATGTCGTGGAACGCGCCCGTCCCGGCGGTGGTGGCAGTACCACCGGCTCTGGCACGACCAGGAAGGCCGCCACTGCGCGCGCCATCAACATCGGGGTGCGGTTCCGCTACGGCACCCGTCTTGGTGCGACACGATAGCACGGTGCGCCAAAGCCATGGGTAAAACAACCATCATCAGCATCGGCATCCGGGTGGGATGGGGACCGCAGGCGGTTGGACCGACGATAGCCATGACAGTAGGGGTCTTCACAGTAGGCGTTTTGAGGTGTTTTGATGGCTGTTTCGGTGGCCGTTTTGAATGATGTATTTTACTGGGAAATGGGCACTAAATTGTTTTTTCAACTTTGATCACTTGAGCAAAAGCATTTTGCCCCTCGTTTTGCCTACTGAAATTTAAGCTCCACTTCATTCAAGGTCTAGTTGTTGGCCCCATACGGCAATGAGTTGCTAGTAATTCTGCAACCTCGGAATTCCCTGGAGGTCACACCTGGTAACATGACATAATGTCGCTTTTTTTTTTGATTACAGCCCGGAAAATGGCCCTGAAGGTTACTGAGCATAGCAGAGTTATTGAGATTCAAATAATTGTGAAGCACTAGAGGTGACGTCGCAAATGAGAAGAAAAAAAGGGCCCTGCCATGGTTTGAACCAACAGTCTGCTAGAAGGTATACTAAAATAAAAAGGTTACGGAACCCACTACACCACAATGGCAACATGCTTTTATCCCTAATACATATTTATATACACGGGTGGGCACTTGTCATCAGATATTACAATATATTCAAAAAGCCCCTTGCATGGCTCGAACCAGCAGGAACACAACAAATAAAAAGTGCAATGCCAAGTAGGCTATAGGCACAACAAATTTAATGCTCAATATATACTAGCAGTAACCCGTGCTTTGCCATGGAGGTGCCTTGCCGGAGATGCAGGAGACTGGTAAATTGTCACAAATATGATCACATGGCCAAAGATGAGATAAATTCTGGTCTACGAATGCAGCCACCCAGCCATGTGTTGTGCTGAGTAAAGCGAGTTTCCAATCTCCGAATGAAAGAAGTTGAATCCTGTACACACTCGCACAGCACAACATAGAGTACCATGAGACACCTCAGGCAAAAATCTGTATGGGACGATTGTCCTATTTGGCTGTGATGTATACATTTTTGTGTACATTCTACCAAGCTGCAGAGTTGCTGCTTGCATCTGGAACCATCTGAGAATGTGCCTGTGCGCACTGTCTTATGTTTCCAAACAGTCATTCTTCAACCAAGTGCCTGTTTTCGTCTCACTCCTTTTTTTTAGTTCTCAACATTGTGTGCTTGCTTCGCCATGGAGCAGCAGCAGTCATTATGGGCTCTTTTTGTTTGGTTAACCATCGCTCTCAGGGTGGACACTCAGCATGCATGCTCACTCCATGCGCTACACAGCTCATGTTGGAGAAGGAAAAACAATATTGGTAAATATAATGTACAATGGAATTTTTTAAGATAACTCATGAATGCAGAACACTCAGTCATGAATTGCTACTGCTTGCATGTGCAGACACATCCTCATCAACTCTTGGTCTTTTGTTAGAACACCCACCCAGAAAGGAGCATTTCATCTTGCCTCCAGCAGCTGATGGATGAAGTGACACTGGGCAAACAAAATTAGAGGGAAGAATGATGTGGATCCAATGCCCAATATTGCACAGCTAGGGGACCCAGTGGTGGCAACTGGAGGAGAAATGTTTCCTAGAAAGTCAAAGTTGACAACCTCCACAACGAAACGTGCATCATTGTGAGAGGGCTCCTGTGCAATGCACGTTAGATGGCCAGTGAAAGAAATATAGCAGCCCTTCTTGAGAGACAGTTTCATGTGCTCATAACACTTCGAACAAAGATTTATACAACAGTGCATCAGCAGCACCAGTTTTGTCTGTTGCACCTTTTTAAATGACGATGTGTATTTGTCACGATTCCATCTTAGGACTATTTCCTTTTGTTTCCCCTTTTTGTACGATATGACATCGTTCCTCCATTGTTCTCCATTCTCGGCCAGTTCCCATTGTTCTCCTCATATATCACAAAACCCATTGTTACATCGATTAGGACGGTTTTCCATTGTTCTCCCATTCCATATGACAATAGCACCTCTGTCTATATAAACTGTAGTAACCACAAGAGCAAGCCCTAAGCTTGTTCTCCTGTGCAATACCAGGTTGTTACAAGGTCTTCAGGAAGGCTTACTGCTGCCTGTAAAGCGGTCTTTGTGTCTTTAAGTCTTCTAGCCACTTGTGAAGTGCTAGCTCTCTATCCTCAGTCAGAGGCGATCATATCTCGAACCCTTGTCAGTGTACACACATCACGTCATGTGACTCATGACTTAGTCGAATTCTGACTCGAAGGATTGACACGTTGGTCTGGACGTGACAGTATTGCTCTGGCATTACATCAAAGTATCCCTCTGCATCATCCAACTGCTGAATTGCAGCTGTTGCTGAAATCCAGGGCAAGCGCAGTGAGAGAGATGAGGGAGCATCACCAGCAGGTATCATCTGTGCAAGAAAAGTTAAAAAGAGAGAAAGCAAGGTCCACCATGGAAGCACTACGGACCCATACAATGTCCCCTGTGATCTGGTAATCTGTAGCTGCTAGTGTGTCAGAGTATGTGGGCACAGTAGAGGTCATTTTGGCGATCTGCAAATGAAGCGAATAAGTGTAAAACAGAAGATGCGAAGCAAAAGTGTTGCTGGTTACCGTTGCATGTACAAAGCAATACTCTATGTCTTTGAAAGTGGCCACAGAGGCATTAAAGTATCATAAATTGGCAACCAAAGCAGGTCAGTCATCCCCCATACTCATTTGGGCATCAAAGGCAAGCATATTGGTTTTGGCATTGATTTTGTGTGGGGTTTCCAGCACTGTCATTACATAGAGCAAAGCGGAAGGCATTGTGGACAGGAGCGAGAAAGTGGAATGAGTTGCCATAGAATGGAGTGTGCAGCACTGTTAAATACAGGGGGAGAGCATCTGCAGGTACGTCGCGATGCATCATCGAACCCCACATTACATCATAGTGTTTTGCAAGGAGTGGATCCCTTAAGAGCAGAAAATAATAAAGAGTCTCCGCTAAGGGTGAAGAGGAGGTCGGATGGTGGAAAGTAAACATGGAAGCAGATGAAATGTACTCACGATATGTCATGAGTAGTGGATTGTTGTCATCATGGTAGGCAAGGACAGGGGTGTTGGAGGGTTGGGAGTAAACAGCAATGCAGGTGTTAGAGGAAATAGAAGAAGCAATTGTGCAAGGCAAAGGGTGTTGGAGAATGAGTAAGAAAGGAAATCAAGAGCAAGTTGAGCAAGTGCACAGCAAATGTCGCAGTGCTTCAATTCAGTAAAACTTCTGGATAGACAATGTTGGGGGTGAAGAGCACAGGGGAGTTGTGTGGCAGCAATACCTTGATTTGTTTTCTTGAAGTCGTGTGGGACAGAGCAACATAAAGTTGTCTGTGAGAGAATACAGGGTTGTGCAGATCTAAACCAACAACATGAGCTGATTGTCCTTGTGCTTTGTTCATTGTGAGAGCAAATGCCAGCTGGACAGGAAACTGATGGTGTTGTAAGGAAAAAGAAAATCCAGAGGTGTTGCCGGAAGGGGTGAGGGAGATTCTAGGAATGAGTGCAAATTGGCTGTCATGAGCCCCTCCAAGTAAACAAACTTCTAACACTCGAGAGGACATCTTTGTGAGTATCATGTGTGTTCCATTACAGAGACCTTGCTTGGGAGCCAAGTTTTGCAGCAAGATCAGTGGACAGCCAAGTTTCACACAAAGTTCACCTGGTGGCAAGCCAGAGGCAGACATTGATTGTATAACTTCAACTGCCAGGTGATCAGCATCAGGACCGTCTGCACCTGTCTCTGATAGGACAGTATCCATGCTTGTACACATAGTGGAAGGCCCTGGCATTTTTTCCAGTACATGCATGTTGATATCCTCTACTTCATTATTATGTGGCGCTAGAATCATGCAATGTGCAAAGTAAGCTAGCAAAGGAGGCTGAGTGGAAAAAACTTAGGAGTAAATTTCGTAGATCAAGCTGTCAAGGGTGCAAGATTGCATGTCCTTGTTGAGTGCGACAGTGCCCTTGCTGTCATCAAGTCCACGCCCATGACCTACATCTAATAGCCAATTAGCAAACTGTACATCAGTGCCACCATGTTGTTCCAGACGCATGTTTTGAGTTAACAGCAAAACTGTGATTGACTGCCACAGGTGGGATCACTGTATTGTAGACTCAATTATCTCCTCCTTTGACCCCTTCATAAATACAGGAAGAGTCTGTTGGAAATCACCACCGAAGACCACTGTAATACCACTGAAGGGGTGGTCATTGTTGCGAATGTCTCGTAAGCTGTGATCCACTGTGTCACCGGTCGATACCACGACCTTGGCAAAGTCTGAAGTAACAAGTCAAACGCTTGCAAGTCCCACTTGCGAGAAAATGTAAACAAGCCACGAATCTCCGCCTGGGGTGACTAGGTCACAAACGCTGTATTCTCCTAGACAAGGAGGCATACAGGGCGGACAGGAGACTCGACTTAGAGAGTCTCTAGCCCAGCGCCTAGTGCGCTTATATACCTTCGGCCATATGGACCGGTAGTCCGAACTATGGTACAGTAATGCGACAGTAGTAAGCGTACAGTAATCAGGAACAATAAAAGAGAACAATCAGTAAGCGACTAGCCTGCTCACAAAGCAGAAGTCCTAATCCAGCGCACTGACTAAAGCGCTGACTGATGCTGAGAGATACTAAAGAGCTTCCAAAGCTCTTACTCATCGCCTCTGACTAACTGTTAGTCATGCACAGTCATCCTGCTCCTAGGGCATCCTAGAAGCCATAGTCCATGCGGTATCGCGTGTGCTGGACTGTGACTGCATAGCCGGTCTGCACGTGCCGAATCCTAGAGTGAACGTCCATCATCTATACTTACCGATCCTCAACGCCTCGTCTTGCCCTCTGGAAGCTCACCAGCCCCTTCATTGGGCTCTAACCTCGACTCCTGATGTCCCCGCGGTTCACGTAGCCCAGTGGCTAGCCGTGCCGTGACATCACCCTCCTCCTAGATGGAAACCGCACCGCGGTTGAGAGCGTCTGCGAGAGACATGGCGCGCTGTTCCAAGCTCTTGAGTTGGTTGTCTTTCTCCACAATTTCTTCAGCCACGGTGTCGAGGGCAGTGAAGCGCACACTGCCACAGTAGACCACATCGATGGGGCCACACATGGTGGGATAGAGGTGCGGGATCCCTTTGCACATGACAATGCAGTCATGACCATGCGCACAAATGCGCCAGGGGTCGAAGTCGCTGTCGATGTTGTGCTGCCCGTGGAACTCTTTGACAATCTGTTGCTGTAGATCGGAGCGGCGTTGGCGGCGGTTGGAGCAATAGGGATGACTGGTGGTGGTGGAGGTGAAGGAACTCGCTGGATTGAATTGGGGCATGACTTAGCTGAGGGAACCTTAGAAACTTTGATGGTAGCAGCAGTAGTGTTCGTGACAGAGGTAGGAGTGCTAGAGGGCGTGAGCGTGCGTGCGGTGAGTTTTGCAGTGATGGGAGAGGGGGCGCGTGAGATCTTTGTTTGGGCAAGAGCAAAGTTTGAATTTATGGAACTTGTGGGACGTGTAGGGGGCTGAGTGAAGGAGAGACTAGAGGGAGAATTTCTTGGGAGAGGGTATGAGGACTTAGCTAGTAGCCCTCCTTTTACGTTTCCTCTCATGCCTCTGTGGCATGCTTCCTTCGTCTGGTGTATGAATCATTTTGTAGGGCATGTAGTACTGCCGGTGCCCGTGAATTTGTTCAAGGTTTCCCCAGACGCAACAGATGCCCCATGGGCATATATTCCTTGGGTCCCAGTAGTGACCCGCACCATCGACTCTGCATTGCCAGAACTCGTTAATGAATGTAGGGGACGACATAAGAACTTAGCGATGGCAGCGCGCATGCGCGTAGGTGGACGAGGTCGGGTGTTGAAGTCTTCTATTGGGTGCTTTCGGTGATACGCTTTCACCAGGGCGTCGGCAAAGACTTGGTCCATGGGTTCCCATGTATCGTCAGCCGCTGAATAACCCTTCCAGCAGATGAGATATTGGAGTTTCTTCTGCCATCCGTGGAAGCGATGACTGATGACCTGCTCCACTTCATACTCCTCTTGATCCTCAATTATTTCCGGTGGCGGCTGTTGATAGTTCTTCCCATGCTCCGAGGTTTCTTTGTAAGGTGTTAGTAGCGAGGCGTGGAACACTGGGTGGATGGTCCACGTGGCAGGTAACTCAAGCTTGTAGGCGACCGGGGAAATCTGTTTGAGGATTCTGAAGGGTCCGTGACGCTTGGGGGCGAGTTTGGCTGATTGGTATGGCAGTGTAAGGAACTTAGCTTCGAGCCAGACCTGTTCCCCCTCTCTGTACTGCTCTGGAGGTGTCGTTGCCGCTGTTCGGTTAAGTGCTTGTACTGCTGCGTTCCTGTGCTCCCTGAGGAGCGTTTGCCTGTCTTCTGCTGTCGCATTGTTTGTTTCTGGGGTGATAGCTTCTGCTGCCGTCGGTGTGTATCCTAGTAACACGTCGTGAGGACTCAGCTTTGTGGTGGCATTTGGCCACCTATTGTGCACGAAGGATGCGATGGGGAGCCATTCATCCCAATCGTCCTGTCATGCCGTCGTGTAGAGGCGTAAGTACTGTTCTACCCACTGGTTCTTGCGCTCTGAGAGTCCGTCTGTCTGCGGATGGAAAGCCGTGCTGATGTTTCGATTGATTTTCAGCTTGGTAGTAAGGGCAGTGGCAAAGTGTGATGTAAAACGTGGGTCTCTGTCGGAGATCATCCTGGAAGGCACCCCAAACCAGGGGAAGATATGCTGAAGGTACAACTTAGCTATGCCTTCGCCGGTGATCGTTGTACTGCACGGGATAAATAGCGCTGCTCGTGAGCATCCCTGGTCAACTATGGTTAGTATTGCGTCCTTTCCATTGGACATGGGGAGTTGGGTGATCAGATCCATTGCGATTGCATTGAAGGGGCGTTCACTAGGGTCTCCTGGGATGCGGTAGAGTGGTACTTTTGCCTTCGAGGTGCGTATCTTGTTTTGCTGGCATGCGGCACATCCTTTGACATAGTGCTCGATCCAGGTGTTCATGCCTGGCCACCAGTAGTGCTGAGAGACTAGGGCGGTCGTATTGTCTCTTCCTGGATGCCCTGCGGTTGGTGAGTCGTGATATTGGGCTAGAATATCACGCCTTAGCTGTGTGTCTGTGGGCACTGCCCACTTATTGTCTTTCACGTATCCTTCGGGGATCTTCCTGACTCCTTTCGTATCGCACCATTCTTCCATCTCGCTGTGGTTCCTCTCTTGTGCTTTTGTGACTTGACTTTGAACTCCTCGTGTCGTAGCAATTGTGGTTTTGACAAATAGTTCGGAGGGGATGAGTGTGACAGCTTCATTATCGTGTTCCCCTTTATCTACACCGGGCAGTCGTGACAACATGTCGGGTGCAGTGTGAATCTTGCCAGGGACGTGCTTGAATACGAGGTTAAAGTCTTGAAGGTCCGAGAACCAGCGTGCTATGCGTCGGTTGACCTTTCTTGGCGTCTTCCAGTGGAGGAGGTTAGCATGGTCGGTGAGAATAGTGACTGGAGTTTCCGTAGCTGCAAGGTGTGCCCTATACTTTATGAGTGGCATGTAGACTCCTAGGAATTCCCTTTCGTAGATGTCGTAATTGCGTTGGGTTGGAGTGAAGGTTGCTGAGTAGTATGCGACTGGGCAGAGCATTGGTTTTTGGGTGCGGGGATTGATTTCTCCCTCCTGTGAGAGTACGGCTCCCATGCCATATGCTGAGGCGTCCGTCGCAAGAAAGAAGGCTTTGGTATAGTCAGGTTGTCGTAAAATAGGGTGGCTGCACATGAGCGTCTTGAGGTGTTCGAAGGCTTTCTGGCATTCTTCCGTCCATTTGAAAGTTGCACTCTTCTTCGTCAGTTGTATGAGTGGGCGTGCAATGTTAGAGTAGTTTTGGACGAAGTATCTATAAAATCCGGTGAAACCTAGGAAGGCGCGCACGTCAGTGACACTCCGTGGTGGTTGCCAGTCTGCGACGCCCTTCAGCTTAGTTGGGTCCATCTGTACCGTGCCGTTTTCTAATACAACTCCTAAGAATTCGATTTTGCGTTGCTCAAAGGCACATTTCTCTGGTTTGAGGTACAAGGCATGCTGTCGTAGCTTCTCTAGCACATGGTGGACACATTCCTCATGGAACTTTGGATCGTTTTTTGTGGCAATTAGCATGTCGTCCATGTAGACGACCAACCATCCTTCTGCTACCTCTTGGGCGAATATCGCGTTCATCATGGTTTGGAATGTTGCTGGCGAATTTGTCAGTCCGAAGAACATCACAGTAGGTTCAAACAGCCCTTGATTAGTGATGAACGCAGCTTTCCATTCGTCCCCCTTCTTGATACGAACGTTGTTGTATCCCGCGCGTACATCGAACTTTGTGAAGAGTTTTGCGCCTTGTACCTTTGCTATGAGTTCGGGGATGAGTGGCAGTGGGTATCGGTTCTTGATGGTCCATTCGTTGAGGCGTCGGTAGTCTTGTACTGGTCGTAGCTTGCCGTCCTTCTTCTTGATGAAGAAGAAGGGTGCTGCATAAGGGCTCTTTGACGGGCGGATATACCCCTTTGCTTGTTGTTCCTTTACGAAGTCAAGGAGTGCCTTCTGTTCGTCTTGAGTGAGTTGGTATACCTTCCCAGGGATCGTTGCGGGGGCATTGGGCTTTAACTCGATTGCATGGTCCCAGATCCTCGTATCTGGGAAACGTTGTGCCGCTTCTTCGCTGAAGACATGGGAGTGACGTTTGTACTTATCTGGGACTTCCTTGCTCCCCTTCTGCGACCCCGCCTGCTCTGCCAGCTTTGACGCAAGCGTCTGTTTCTTGTTCGTGACTAGGTTCTTTTCTGGTACTTGTATCTTCGCAATGTATAGTGAGCCATTTGATGGCACGTATGGATGGCGCACGGCTCGTCTTCCCGCTGGGGTAGTGTCACACACGCCAATCTGTGTCTTTTCTCTGCCCAACGCGTGAAGGATGAGGGGTAGTTGTTCGGCATCGATCCATCCTTTTGCCCAGTCGATGTTTGGTTGCGTGGCAGCGAACCAGGGGTACCCTAGTATCATCTTTTGTTCGCCTAGATTAGTGTGGAAGAAACGTAACTTCGTCCTTTGCTGCCCTGTTTGCATTTCTAAGTCTGTATAGTGGCTGATGCTCCCATTCTTGTTAAGTGTGCCATCCACGTTATACACTGGCCGTGGTTCTTTCAATCGTTTGGCTGGGAGCTTCAGCTGTTGCGCATAGTCTTTATTGATGAAGTTCTCTGTTGCGCCTGAGTCCAACAGTGTGATAACTTCGTCTCTTTTGTGTGAGAGATGGACGAAAATATGCAGCTGCATAGACTTTCGAATCGACAGGTAGATGCCCTCTGTGTCGCTTCTCTTCCTCCACGCAGATTGGATCATCGCGTCGTATGGTGCTTGGTGCACTTTGCACAAATGGGTGAGCACCGCATCGCGGTCTTTGATTGCTAGCCCTTCCAATTGGTTACATAGATCGTTGATTGACGGGGTCATCCCTATATCTGCATTTGATCCTTCTCCTTGGAGCTCCTGTGGCATTGCGAGCGCAGGTTTACTCTCTTCTGAGGACGACGTGTACGTACTATGGGCATCATCAAACAAGTATCCCTCCTCCTCCTGAGGTCGTTCCAGTGGTGGGCTTATCTTTTTCTGCCATTGTCTGGCCTTTTTCTGTCGTTTCCATTCCTCCTTTGTGAGGATTCTGGCACTGTTCTTCGACGAAGGGATAAGCATCTTTTGGGATACTCCTTTTGCATTGGTCCATGTTGTGCCTTTCTTCTCGCACAATCTCTGAAGGATTTTGTTTGCCCCAACGATCCGGATGGCTCTGTCCTTGGCCGCTTCATAGGTTTGAAATCTTACAGGCATCCTTGCCTTTACGCTCGGGACGAGTCCTTGGATGAAGCGCCCTACGCGTTCTGCTCCCTTCAGGGGTCGTTTGCCAGCGTCATAAGCTTTCTCAAAATCGGTAATGTACTCATCGATGAAGGGCCATTTCATCTCTACTTTGGCATCGCTCTGCCATCTTCCTTTTGGCACAAATTGCTCGAAGAAGGCTTGCACAAAGATTTCGCCCACGCGTGGGTCTGCACGGTCTTGTCTTTCCAGCCAGTCCAACTGCTGGTCGACCCATTCGTCTACGGCTCCACCTCTGATGTAGGCGAGCGTAAGGGCAGCTCTTGAGACTGGAGAGGCCAATGCTGGTTCGTCGTCGTGAGCCATGAAGTATGCTGCACATTGATAGATGAAGTTCTCAGCTTTGGAGGGACTCCCCTCGAATATCTTTGGCATCTTTACTGTCACTTCTTTCCCTGTTGAGGTTTCTGCCTCTCGTTGTTGCTCTCTTCTCAGTTCTTCAGCCTCTTGTTTGAGGACTTCCTGTCGCATGTATTGCAATACCATAGGTGGCAACATCATGTCTTCCCAGTCTCTTGGGGAATCGTGGGTGGATAAGAAGTCGAGTCTAATGTCACCGGTCGATACTGTGACCTTGGCAAAGTCTGAAGTAACAAGTCGAACGCTCACAAGTCCCACTTGTGAGAAAATGTAAACAAGCCACGAATCTCCGCCTGGGGTGACTAGGTCACAAATGCTGTATTCTCCTAGACAAGGAGGCGTACAGGGCGGACAGGAGACTCGACTTAGAGAGTCTCTAGCCCAGCGCCTAGTGCGCTTATATACCTTCGGCCATATGGACCGGTAGTCCGAACTATGGTACAGTAATGCGACAGTAGTAAGCGTACAGTAATCAGGAACAATAAAAGAGAACAATCAGTAAGCGACTAGCCTGCTCACAAAGCAGAAGTCCTAATCCAGCGCACTGACTAAAGCGCTGACTGATGCTGAGAGATACTAAAGAGCTTCCAAAGCTCTTACTCATCGCCTCTGACTAACTGTTAGTCATGCACAGTCATCCTGCTCCTAGGGCATCCTAGAAGCCATAGTCCATGCAGTATCGCGTGTGCTGGACTGTGACCGCATAGCCGGTCCGCACGTGCCGAATCCTAGAGTGAACGTCCATCATCTATACTTACCGATCCTCAACGCCTCGTCTTGCCCTCTGGAAGCTCACCAGCCCCTTCATTGGGCTCTAACCTCGACTCCTGATGTCCCCGTGGTTCACGTAGCCCAGTGGCTAGCCGCGCCGTGACACACTGCCTCAGCAGCATGTCAGTGTTGCATGGAGATTTCATCCCAAATTACAGCATCAACCCTACGGAGCAAGTCAGCGAAAAGGCTTTCTTTTGCAATGCTGCAAAAGGAGTCTTCAGAGAGGCCTTGCACTGGAATCTTGAAAGTAGAGCGAGCAGTTCGACCACCAGAAAGGAGAAGAGCCACAATGCCAGAGGAAGCCACACATAGTACAATACGTTGTTCACCACGTAGCCTGTGGTAGACTGTGTTGTACAGAAACGTCTTGCCAGTGCTGCCCGCACCGTTAACAAAAAATAGCTTACCTTCTCCATTTATCACAGAGTCCACAATTAGCACATATGCACGATGTTTGTTATGGACTGGTACCTGTACTATTATTTTCTCCGGACTGGTTCTGCTTACATCATGCTCTCCTTCCTTTTATGGTAATCTACTTTCCCACGCTCCGGCACCAAGCCACCTCCACCTCACCCCCTCCCTACATTACTATATCTCTATTACGCTTGGACTGCCTCATCTCAGACTCGTGTACCTTCGGCTGCTTACTAATTTACAGCTACTAATACGCGTTTCATAATTCTGATGACTCGTTACCTA
>QLOT01001175.1:0-17824 GCA_003313875.1 Russula aff. compacta
CCCAATGCACCAAACATCGATTCTTCCTGTCGGACCTAGGGGAACACAAGGTGATACTAGGCTACCCCTGGTTTGCTGCTACCCAACCAAAGATTGACTGGAAACAAGGATGGATCGACACCACCCAACTGCCAATTGTCCTAAGGGCCCCTAATGTGCACAAGGCCTGATTTGTCCCCAGAACAAAGAACGTCCCTCGACCACTCTCCAGGGATCAATACTTCATTGGGAAAGTCACACTTAACACCCCAGAAACCACCGACATTCCAAAAGTCCCAGAAAAATACCAAAGGCATGCCAAGGTGTTCAGTGAACAAGAATCACAACGACTCCCACAATACACAATATGGGACCATGCTATCGAACTCCTACCTGGTGCACCTTCCACACTACCAGGATGACTCTACCCCCTTACCCAGGAAGAGAAACTGGAGGCTCACAAGTTTGTGCAGGAGCACTTGTCCAGAGGCACTATCCGGAATTCCAAATCCCCCTATGCGGCCAGTTTCTTCTTTGTCAAAAAGAAGGATGGCAAGTTGCAACCAGTACAGGATTATTGACCTATCAACAAATGGACTAAACAAAACCACAATGTCTCCCCTCTCATTCCCCAGGTAATCGACCGGCTTAGTGGATGCACACTCTTCACTAAGTTCGATGTTCGATGGGGGTACAACAATGTTCGCATCAAGAAGGGCGACGGATGGAAAGCTGCCTTCCTCACTCCAGAAGGATTGTTCGAACCCACGGTTATGTTCTTTGGCCTTACCAACTCCCCTGCCACCTTCCAAATGATGATGAACACCATCTTCCGAAGTGGGCCAAGGATGGTTCTCTGTCTATATGGATGACTTGGCCATCCACACAGCCTGATACCCCCATGAAATGGAGGCCCAACATATACAACGACACCGGAACTATGTGCACAGTATACTCGACAAACTGGAACAAAATGACCTCTATCTCAAGCCAGAGAAGTGCGAGTTCGAGCAAAATACCTCGGAGTTATCGTGGGCAACAACCAACTGAAGATGCACCCAAAGAAGCTCCAAGGCGTCGCTGACTGGACCCCCCCAAGAACCCCTACTGAGGTGCACAAATTCCTGGGCTTCACTGGTTACTATCGTTACTTTGTCCCCAACTACTCTGGTATTGCTCAACCTCTCCTGGACTTGACTAAAAAGGCTACTATTTGGCACTGGACCCCTGCCCACCAACGCACTTTTGAGGACCTTAAAACTCGCATGTGTAGTAGCCCAGTCCTCAATCAACCAGACTTCGCCAAATGCTTTGTGCTCCAGGTTGATGCCTCTGCTTATGGCATGGGCGCCGTACTCTCACAGGAGGGAGAACACACCACCCCTACACTAGCTAAACGCCACAAACCAGTCCTTCACCCCATTGCCTACTACTCAGCCACCTTCACACCCACCGAACAGAACTATGACATCTACGAACGCAAATTACTGGCAGTAATGAAGGCTCTAGCTCATTGGCGACTATTTGGGATGGACCAAGATCCCCTTTATCATCCGCACCGACCATGCCAACTTGCAATACTGGAAGTCCCCAAGAAACCTAAACCGACGGACAGCCAGATGGCATGCAGACCTACAAGAATATGACTATGAACTGGAATACATACCTGGGAAGACCAATACCACTGCTGATGCACTATCCCGACCCCCTGGAGTAGACCAAGGAGCAGAAGACAACAAAGATATCATCCTGATACCCCCACACCGAATACAGGTTGCCACCACTGCCCAAGGGCAAACCATCATGCCAAACGTCAAAGAAGTCAAAAGAGCAATTGTCAGCAAGGCACATGATACACCTACGACAGGACACTCTGGAAGAGACTAAACATTGCGAAAGGTGCAACAAACCCACTGGTGGCCGGGAATGAAGACTTGGATCACAGACTATATCAAAGGATGCGCAATATGCCAACAGACAAAAATAATCACCCATCGAAGGCACACTCCTTTATATCATATCCCTATGATGGAACACACCCTACCATTCAAGATGGTGGCAATGGACCTGATCACTGGACTTCCCCCACATAGAGGAACTGACACCATCCTTACCATTGTAGACCATGGATGTTCAAGAGTGGCAGTGTTCCTACCGTGCTCCACAACCATAACGGGACTAGGAATCGCTCAGCTATACTTGGACAATGTCTATCGATGGTTTGGACTCCCCACTAAAGTCATTAGTGACAGAGACCCTCGGTTCACATCCCACTTTGGCCGAGCGCTCACAAAGAAACTGGGAATTGCACAGAATCTATCCACTGCCTTCCATCCCCAAACAGATGGGCTGACGGAGCGAAAGAATCGATGGGTGGAGCAATACCTTCAAACAGTGACAGCAATGCACCCTGAAGATTGGACACAATGGATCACAATGGCCACAGCAGTACACAATAACCAGATCAACGCCACCACAGGGCTATCACCCAATCAAATCCTGTTAGGGTACGAACCTATCCTCGCTCCACAAAGCACCACTCCCTTGGACAATGAAACAGCGGAGAAAAGAGTGGAGTGAATGATGGAAGCAAGACAGGAAGCAGTACAGGCCATCAATAAGAAGGCTGGGACAGCCCCTCCATCCCAATTCCAACCAGGAGATCGGGTCTGGTTGGAAGCCACTCATCTCCGATTTCCCCACCAAAGCTCCAAGCTGACTCCAAAAAGATACGGCCCCTTTAAGATCCAGAAGGAGATATCCCCGGTGGTGTATCAATTGGAGCTCCCCCTCGCCTGGCAGATCCATGACGTGTTCCACGCCTCCCTCCTATCACCCTATCATGAAACAACAGCTCACAGACCGAACTACTCTCAACCACCCCCTGACCTCATAGGTGGAGAAGAGCAATATGAAGTGGAGCAGATAAGGAGTCACCGACGACATGGCAGGAGTGGAGCGCTCCAATATCTCATCAAATGGAAGGGATACCCGGAAAGTGACAACACCTGGGAACCAGCTGACCAGGTACATGCATTGGACCTCATCCAGGAATACCACAGACACCGGCCACTGCAGAAGATAAAAGGACGACGTGCACACCTCCAAAGCTCCAGCAATCCACCCTGGAGTCTCAATCAAAACAATTCCTCAGGTCCCTGCTCCACTCTGCCCCCTACACTACCCACCAATTCCACAAGTTCAAACCGTGCTCCTGTGCCCACAAAGTGCTCTCTTGCCCCCTCACCCATCACTGCAAACTCCACTACACCCACTCACATGCCCTTGAACACTGGTCCTTCTGCAAAGAGCGATACTGCCGATACCACAACTAGGCTATGTCTACTGAGCTCCTTGATGGATCCTCCTCATCGCTCCAGCCATCTCCATCCCCCACTTGCGTCAACTCCCCCACAACAGCCAACACCACACTCCCAGACCATCTCTCGTCCTCTGAGGAGGAGTACCCGCCTGGTGATGGACCGATTCCCGTCCCAGGACCTCTGCACACCCTCGAGACTAGTGTCCACTGGGAGGAGCCCCTGTCCCCCGGCTCCATGTGAGCCATCATCGAAGCAAACCCCCTGCTCACCACTGTCCAGCTCCGAACCATGGTCTGAGACCTCATTAACACTATTGTCGTCAGGCAGCAATCCCATGATGCTCATGTCCGCACCCTCCAAACCCTCCACCAACAAAAAGAAGAACTCCTCACCACCCAGCTCGATGACGCCATTGAGGCACTCCACAAGGACGATTCCATCGCCCAGTGCCCCGAAGGATATATCGAGAACACTGGGCGGATCCCCACCTTCCACATCCCCTGTGAAGATGGCAGATGAGGCGGGAGGAGGCGTGTGGTGCTGAACACCGGATCAGGACATGGACGTCCATACTAGCGGAGGAGTGATGCAACTGGCCTGGAGTGGTGCTGTGCACCGCACTCCTGTAAGTTCTGGAACCGGCCATATGAGGAAGTCGACGAGTCATTGTGGAGCAGTGAGTCACTGTGGAGCTGTGCTATTATTGTACGATATAAGAGTCATTGTGGAGTGTTCTATTACTGTACTGGATCATGACTCACTGTGGAGTAGTTATTCTTAGGATACCTAGTCATAGTGGAGTAATGCGCTGGCATAGTTATTCTTAGTACTTGTCTGGTTGTATAAGTAGGGCTCCTTGACGTCCCTAAGACAGCAAGTTGAGTCTCCTGTCTCAATTCATATCGTTCCCCTTTCCCCTTCCCCTTTCCTTCAAAGGAGTGGCTACTGCATTGTAGTGCAGCAAGCGGTAACTCCTACTCTACCAGTCATCTAAGTTGCTGTGAGACTTAGCTCAGCCCCTTGAAGAACTACTAGGCAACTATCGACTTGGTCTATTGTTGTGGCCAAAACCTTGGCGGTGACACCCAAGCATCCCAGAAAGCCAGAAACAACATACTTGGTTGCAAACTCAGAGACTACAAATTTGATGAGTACATTTCTCGGTTCGAAAGCCTTCTCAGAAAGGCACAATATATAGTAGGCAATCACGAAACCTACAATATGTTCCTCAGAGGGCTACCAATGCACCTTCTGGACAAGACGCTATCGCCACCAACCCCTCTCACATATGAAGAGGCAAAGGAGAGGGTTAAATCCCTCTGCCAGTCACAGTCACTCATGGACAGCATAAGAAAGCAATTATCAACATGAGGAGCGTTTAGAACTGGCTTCCCTGCGCCAAGGCAAACCCAAGGTGGAGGGTTCAACAGTCAATGGAGACCCCCGCTGCGACCCCAATACAACTCCTCAAACGCCCCATACTCCATGAGGAACACTCCGGTTCCCATGGACCTCAGTAGGGGACGTGCCCCTACTAATTGGAGGGGGAGAGGCAGAGGAGGAAACTGGTGACAGGGACAAAGGAACCAGAGCAATGTAGCAGGCTTCGGCGATGCCAACGCCTGTTTCAACTGGGGTATTGTGGGACACTTTGCAAGGAATTGTCCCAGTAAACCCAAGCAGGCCTTTCAGAACACGAGATGGAATGGCAAGAACCAAGCCAATCTCATCGACTTTGACAAAGACCAGGAGATGAAAGACGTTGAAGAAGATTTGGTGGCAACTGTATGCACCCACCTTCAGAAAATGATGATAGAAGACCAGCAACGTCTGGCAAAGGAGATGGGAACATCTGAGGATTTTCCCACTGCCTGATTAGGTCGGCACTACTCAGGCGGGTCAATAGCGACGATGTGTATATGTCAAATAGAAAATCAATGACAGTCCGTTTTTACACATGATCAATCGCAAAAAGAGCCAAAGCAATAGCACTAGTGGACTTGGGGGCCATAGAAAACTTCATGAACCTGTCCTATGCGCGATGGCTTAAACTACCCATCAAACGACTAGCCAAACCAAGACTTCTATACAACGTCGATGGCACACAAAACAAGAGCGGATCACTCCAGTATTACACTGACCTACAATTGCAGACAGGTGGCCAGAGGACCAACCATAGATTCTTCCTATCAGACCTAGGAGAACACAAGGCCATTCTAGGATACCCATGGTTTGCTGCCACCCAACCAAAAATCGACTGGAAAAGAGGGTGGATCGATCTGAGCCACCTCCCCATCGTCCTCTCGGCCCCAAATGCAGCCAAAGCGCAATACATCCCAAGAATGAAAAATGTACCCCAACCGATAAAAAGATACCAGCCACAATACTTCCTGGGAAGAATCACCGTCCGTACCACAGGTGAAGCAAAGGAAACTAAGGTGCCAGAAGAATACCAAAGACACTTGAAAGTCTTCAGTGAAGAAGAATCCCAGAGGCTTCCCCAATACACAGTCTGGGACCACACCATTGAACTGCTGCCAGGAGCACCAGCCTCACTAAGGTAGAAGTCATCGAGTTCCTGCACGTTTATGTAAGCAATAAACCCTAGGGTTAGGTCACATGAAACGACCAAATTCTGCGGTTTTGCAGGTCGGGTCACCGGGCCAGGTCCCCGGGTTGGGTCCAAGCGGAGTGGGTGGTATGAGATCCAGCCAAAATCTGGATAGAATGCATGCACACACATGTAATAATGTAGATACATGAATATAACTACTTTGGAATGGTTCCCTTTGCCAATGCAATCATATCTGGGGGTAGAATATGATGGCCATGGTATTTCTTGTTGGCCCACACCGCTTGAGCACCAGACAGACCTTGACAATAGGCGTAAATAAACCACGCAGACCTGTTTGCGAATCTGCAACGAAGTTTAGTCATGGAATAAAAAAAGAGATGTGTTGCACCTTCAGATTTGTTCAATGGGGATGCCATCAAGGCAACTCAACATTTTTGTTTCCATCTCGTCAATGGTCCTTGAATGGCCAACAGTGCGGAATATAAACTTTGCTGCACCCCAATACTGCTCAATAAAGTTGAGTTCACAGTGGTATTTGGGATAGTAATCACACAAATGGCCACGCGATTCAATATATTCCTGAAGCAGTGGCTTCTGTGATGTAAAATCGAGCTGCATGTAAAGGACGTGTCGACAGCAGCAACTGGCCTGTCCTTCGGGATGCTTGCGGCCAGCGCACTCCATAGGCAGCCCGGCCTCTGGCCAAAGGCCATGCTCACGAATGATCTGTTCCATTCCCTTGAACCACCCTGGATAACGGGGGTGATCATCAGGGAAATAGAAAGATTGTGGCCCACCTGTCAAGGGATTGACACCATCGCGCATGCGTGGCCCCTTTGGGTGATGCATCCAGGAAGCCTTTGGATCTTGAGGACCGTCAATAAGGATATATTCAAGCATGAGAATACGCACTTTTGACCATTTTGGTGGCAGATATAGCATCATCTGCACGCTTTAGGTGACTGGGTGCATTATCGAACATGAAGAGACCCTGGGCAAGGCCATTTGTCTTGCTCTCAAAGATGTTGATCGCACGATCAACTTGCGTGATAAGTCCTGCTGAATCAAAGAATCCATCATGGTTCTTCCCTGGTTTAAAGACAATACGGGCCTCTCTGCAGGGTGATCAATAGAGCATTTCACAAGGGAAAAAGACTGTGCACCTGTTATCATCACGCAGGCGTCCCCACTCAGTTGTCAAGAAATCCGAGACCATTAGCGATTGCCCATCACCTTTTGGTTGGGGGACTGGGCGGCTGTCTTGATGATTCCAACAGGTCTTCCTTTCATCATTTTGGAAGAAGACCGATTCATCGTGCGTGACGAGGATAAGGGGACGCAAATCCGAGAGATACGGAAGGGGATCACCATTGTCATCCCAAATTTGGAAATGTGTTTCGTATTCCGCCCATCGATAAACAAAGGCCTGTCGATAGGCCACAACATCGTCTCTTTCATGGCCATCAATATACATTCCATTCTTTGTTTTGCTATAGCGCCACTTCAGCTTTGCAAGCCACCGCTGTGCTGTCGATAATGAAATCTTGGTCATCTGAATCCCCAGCCGCAGCAACAATATTTGATATGCTTCACTTGCGACAATGTTGCAAACGTCTTGGGCTTTGATAAAGCCTGCCTTGGCCCTCTCTGACAACTGCTCCTGGATCTCCTGCACCGCTTCTTTACTCTCAATTACTGTGTGCTGAGTGTAGCCATAGGAATGGAGGGGGAGCCTCTGATCTCAGGCAAAGTCAAGGACCCATGTCCAAATGGTGCGTGCGTGAGTTGATCTGCGGCCCTGCGCCTTTGCGACAATTATTGACACCTCCCTCCAGGAATATTGAAGCTCTGGGTCCAAAAAGAGATTGAGGACTCCAACCATAGCAGATATGCGAGCCCGGAATACAACATCGAGGGACTTGTTGTGGCTCTGCAACCGGAGTTTCTCTTGGGCCTTCAACAACGCTGGCCGATTGTGCAGCAAATTCAGAGCATTATCGATTATGGCTGGTGGGGATTTGTCCTCTGGCGCACATCCATGAGAGAGGCTCTCAAGGAGCACCTGGATTTTTCTTTGTGCTCCATTTGTGTCCAATGCTGACCCCTCATTTTGGCGTGCCTCGTCGAGTTCACCCTCAGGGGCCCCAGTGTCTTCTAGTTCGGCATCGTGTTCACAATATTCCTCACTCGAAATTCCCTCTTCTACGCCCTCTTCTTCCTCTTCCCTGGTTGAAAGCTGTCTTATTTGGTCAGTATAAAGTCCTGTGCTGACTCCCTATGACGCACCTCGTGCATGCGTTTGGACACCAAATTCTCTGTGTCTGAATCCTCCGACACACTCTCCTCTTGTTCGACTTCCATTGCCCCCATCGCCAGCTGCTCTAGATGTGCCCTTTTGTCAGCTTTCCCTTTCACATGTGCGATAAACTGGAACACAGAGAGATAACCCTGCTTTGCAAGGCTCTCTCTGTATGTCTTCTGTCACTTCAGCGTGGCCTTGGATTTGCCTGTATACATTTTTGAGCACTTTCTGGGATTCCTTTTCTCTGCCTCTGTTGCAATTCTCTGGGCTTCCTGCAAGGTGCGATTGAGCTGATCGAGCGCCGATTGCTCAGCAATTTCAAGACCATCGCATCACATGTCAACTTCAGTTCCCTCATCCCCTTGATCACCCTCATGTTCCTCAGCATGCTGAAGGGCTGTCTCAATGGGGATGGATGTCATATCTTTATTTTTGAGAGAAGCAGGTGCCATCAGTGGGAATCGCATGCGGATGGTTGGGAGGACTCACCTTGAGACTTCTGCGCCTTCACACACCTTGCATTTTCTGCACTTTTAATTCTAGATTTCAGCATAATGTTCTTGCGAGGCATTATAGTTATTTCCAAGGGCTAATAAACTAATTTGAGTGCTCTAGACGGTGTTTAAGTTGATGGCGCTGTAGCCAGACTAGGTCACGTGACCGTTCCAAATTCCGGACATCGAAAACACAAAAATGCACCATTGAGTGCCCAGACAACTAAAAATGAATCCTAAAGTAAAATATGTATTTTTGCTACTACTCAAAAAGTACTTAATATTTTTGAAAAATGGCTTGATGGAATTGAAGCTATGGGTCATATCTACCATTCCACCAAGCTAGAAATAGTCCTAATTGTGTTGTCGCAGACGAGTAGGGAAAGGGAGTGAGGCTCAAATCTTGCTTACATAAATGTGCGGGAACTCGATGACTTCTACCTTACCAGGACGATTGCTGCCCCTTACACAACTGGAAAAAGAAGAGGTCCACAAATTCGTCAAAGACCACCTAAAGAGGGGGACCATCTGCGTCTCAAAATCCCCTTATGCAGCCAACTTATTCTTTGTGAAGAAAAAGGATGGCAAGCTGAGACCGGTACAAGATTATAGACCCCTCAACAAATGGACAAAAAGGAATAGGAATGTCTCGCCCCTGATCCCACAAGTAATAGACCAACTAAGTGGATGTACCCTCTTCACTAAGTTCGACGTGCGCTGGGGGTACAACAACATCTGGATCAAGGAAGGGGACGAATGGAAAGCAGCGTTCCTCACCCCGGAAGGCCTCTTCGAGCCCACTGTCATGTTCTTTGGTCTAACCAACTCCCCAGCAACTTTCCAAATGATGATGAATACAATCTTCAGACTGGAAGTAGGGGAGGGGTGGCTCTCAGTATATATGGATGACCTCGCCATTCATATGGCAAGGCTACCCCATGAAATGGAAGAACAACACAGGCAAAGACACCGGCACTACGTTCACAGGATCCTAGACAAACTGGCAGCACATGACCTCTACCTAAAGCCAGAAAAATGCGAATTTGAAAAGGATGAAATCAAATACCTGGGGGTCAACGTAGGGAAAGGCAGGCTACAAATGAATGCACAAAAATTACAGGGAGTGGCCAACTGGCCACAACCTAAGAAACCCAAAGACATGCAAAGCTTCCTAGGCTTCACTGGATACTACCAATACTTCATACCCAACTACTTGAAAATAGCTAGACCACTCCTCGACCTCACAAGGAAAACCATGCCATGGCACTGGGATGAACCACAGCACAGAGCATTCGAAACCCTGAAGACCCTCATGTGTAAAAGCCCAGTACTTAAACAACCAAACATTGATAAGCAATTTGTGCTCCAGGTGGACGCCTCAGCGTACGGCCTGGGGGCCGTACTCTCACAGGAGGGAGAAATCATCACACCTACATTGGCTAAACGACACAAACCTGTCCTCCATCCCATTGCTTACTACTCAGCCACATTCACCCCCACTGAATGAAACTATGACATTTATGAAAGGGAACCGCTAGCCATCATGAAATCCCTGGCCCACTGGAGGCAATACCTGGGATGGACTAAAACCCCCTTCATTATTCATACTGACCATGCTAATCTCCAATACTGGAAAGGTCCAAAGAATTTGAACAGGAGAATGGCCCGCTGGTACGCAGATCTGCAAGAATATGACTTCACCCTAGAATACATTCCAGGGAAGACGAACACAGCGGCAGATGCACTCTCTAGGCCACCAGGAGCAGACCTCAGAGAAGAAGACAACAAGGCGATCACCATCTTCCCTCCACAGCAAATTAGCGCAATCAAAACACCTCCCACAACCACACGGGACCAAACCATAGTCCCTAATGTGAAGGAAGTAAAAAGGGCCATCATATCACATGCCCATGATCACCCCACGGCGGGACACCCTGGTAGAGACGAGACCCTAAGAAAGGTACAATTGACACACTGGTGGCCAGGGATGAAGACGTGGATAGCAGACTATGTTAAAGGATGTGCGACATGCCAACAGTCGAAAATCCTCACTCACAAAACAAAAGTCCCACTATTCCGCATCCCCACGATGGAAGGAACAAAACCCTTCCAAAGTATTGCCATGGACCTCATCACCGGTCTACCCCTGCATAATGGGCTAGATGCAATCCTCACAATTGTAGACCAAGGATGCTCATGCGCAGCAGTCTTCCTGCCATGCAATACCTCCATTACAGGGCCAGGCATAGCTTGGCTATACCTGAAGCATATCTACCCTTGGTTCGGCCTCCCTAGGAGGGTAATCAGTGACAGAGACCTGCGGTTCACCTCACACTTTGGAAAAGCACTCACAAAATGATTGGGCATCCAGCAAAATCTGTCCACGGCATTCCACCCTCAAACAGATGGACTCTCCGAATGAAAGAACCAATGGGTGGAGCAATATTTGAGGCTAGTAATGGCAGGGCAACCCAAAGACTGGACAGAATGGCTCCCAGTTGCAATGGCAGTACATAACAACCGGAGGAACAGCACCACAGGGCTATCGCCCAACCAAATCCTCTGGGGATACGAACCACCGTTACACCCAGCCGATAACACCCCCACCAATAACAAGGCAGTCGAAACAAGGGTTCAAAAGATGGAGGAGGCAAGGGACAGGGCGATCAAAGCCATCAATCAGAAAGCACAGAACATTCCACCGGCCCAGTTCAAGCCCGGAGACCAAGTATGGCTTGAGGCAACCCACTTGAAACTCCCCCATCAAGGGTCCAAACTGAACCCCAAAAGATATGGACCCTTCAAAGTACTAAAAGAGGTATCGCCGGTTGCGTACCTCATCGATATCCCCACCTCATGGCAGATCCACAATGTGTTCCATGCGGGACTCCTTACCCCATACAGGGAAACAAAAGAGTATGGGCCAAACTATTCTAGGCCAGCGCTGGACCTCATGGAAGGCAAAGAACAATACGAGGTGGAGCAGGTCAGGAACCACAGGCTCCATGGGAGAAAGAAAGCCCTACAATACCTAATAAAGTGGCAGGGCTACCCAGAAAGTGACAACACCTGGGAACCAGCTGACCAGGTGTTCACCCCAGATCTCCTTCGGGAGTATCACAAGCGCCAGCCCTTGAATAGCATAAAAGGAAAGCAGAAACCCCCAGCAAAGGCAACAGCCTCCACTGTTCTTTCTTCAGCACGGAGTCCCGAGCTTTCTTTCAATCCCTCCTTTACTCCTACCCCTTCACAACCCATAAGTTCCACAAGTTTAAACCTTGCCAGTGCCCTCACAAAGATCTTGAGAAACCGCTTAGCCACCGCTGTTGCCCTCACATCTCCCACGCCCACTCCAATGAACACTGGTTCTTCTGCAAAGAACAATACTGCCGCTACCACGACCATCACTAAGGAAGAGCTTCTATGGCGACGTCCCCTATTGCCCTCACTGTCCTCCCCGGAGGAGAAACACAGGTCCAGGAACTCCCTGGACATCTACCGGCGGACAAACCTGCCGCATCCCCTTCCTCCAGCACCGCCCCCATCCCTGTGCCGCCACAAACCATCCCTGTCCCAGGACCCATGCAGGACCTGGACACTAGTGACCACTGGGACGAAGTCGACCCCAGTTGGGACGACGACAACAGGGCAGAATAATGGAGCATGGATGTCCATTCTAGTGGGTGGGTGATGTAACCGGCCTGGGGTAAGCATTCAACTGCTTGCGCTCCTGTAAGTTGTGGAACTGGCCAGGAGTCTGATTAGACCGTTTGTCCCTGTGTGCGCCTGAGGCACTGTACTATATTTTTGGACTGCACCCCATTCCTGTATGACCCTTATTGTTCTTCTAGGATCATATGCTTCCTTGGGTCCCCATGACCCACTGTCAACTCCTTTTAGACGCAGTCCTTGTTCTCTTCTTGATATCTCCCTTGTTCCCAGTTTGCACCTTAGTTTCTCCCTACTATACAGAGTACTGTTACCACTTTGGATCCTAGGATCCTTCTCCTTTATAAGTAGAGGCTCTTAGCTACCTTGTACTGGCAAGTTGAGTCTCCTGTCAATCTCAGTGACTTACTCTTCACTCTACTTTCTGCACTAAGGGGTGGCTACAGTGTTGCAGCACTGCAAGCGGGAACCCAGTCTCTCTCTATTAGTTTTCTAAGACACTACAGAGTCTTAGCTACAGTCTTTTGTTACTGTCAAACCCTTGGCAGTGACAAAACATCAAAGAAGTCAAAAGAGCAATTGTCAGCAAAGCACACGACACACCTACAGCAGGACACCCTGGAAGGGATGAAACACTTCGAAAGGTACAACAAACCCACTGGTGGCCAGGGATGAAAACCTGGATTGCAGACTACTTCAAAGGGTGTGCAGTATGCCAACAGACAAAGATAATGACCCATCGGAAACAGACTCCGTTATACTGAATCCCAACAACTGAACACACCCTGCCATTCAGAACAGTGGCAATGGACCTGATAACTGGACTTCCCCCACACAGGGGAACTGACGCCATCCTCACCATTGTAGACCATGGTTGCTCAAGGGCGGCAGTGTTCCTGCCATGCTCCACAACCATAACTGGACTAGGAATTGCTCAGCTATACTTGGATAATGTCTATTGATGGTTTGGATTTCCCACTAGGGTCATCAGCAATAGGGACCCTCAGTTCACATCCCACTTTGGCTGGGCACTCACAAAGAAACTGGGAATTGCACAGAACCTATCCACCACCTTCCACCCCCAAACGGATGGGCTGATGGAGCGAAAGAACCAATGGGTGGAGCAATACCTTCAAACAGTGACAGCAATGCACCCTGAAGACTGGACACAATGGATCACAATGGCCACAGCGGTGCACAATAATTGGATCAATGCCACCACAGGGTTATCGCCCAATCAAATCCTGTTGGGATATGAACCCATCCTTGCCCCACAAAGCATCACTCCCTCAGATAATGAAACGGTGGAGGAAAGAGTGGAGCAAATGATGGAAGCAAGGCAGGAAGCAGTACAGGCCATCAATAAGAAGGCTGGGACAGCCCCTCCGTCCCAGTTCCAACCAGGAGACCAGGTCTGGTTGGAAGCCACTCACCTTCAACTTCCACATCAAAGCTCCAAGCTAACCCCAAAGAGATATGGCCCCTTTAAGATCCAGAAGGAAATATCCCCAGTGGCATATCAATTGGAGCTCCCTCTTTCCTGGCAGATCCATGACATATTCCACACTTCCCTCCTATCACTCTATCATAAAACAACAGCTCATGGACTGAACTATTCCCGACCACCCCCTGACCTCATAGGAGAAGAGCAATATGAAGTGGAGCAGATAAGGAGTCACCGACAATGTGGCAGGAGTGGAGCACTCCAATATCTCATCAAATGGAAGGGATACCAGAAAGTGACAACACTTGGGAACCAGCTGACCAGGTGCACACATCAGACCTCGTCCAAGAATACCACAGACATCGACCACTACAGAGGATAAAAGGACAATGTGCACACCTCCAAAGCCCCAACGATTCACCCTGGAGTCCCAGTCAAGGCAATTCCTCAGGTCTCTGCTCCGCTCTGCCCCCTACACCACCCACCAATTCCACAAGTTCAAACCGTGCTCTTGTGCCCACAAAACACTCTCTTGCCCCCTCACCCATCGCTGTAAACCCCACTACACCCATTCACATGCCCTCTAACACTGGTCCTTTTGCAAGGAACGATACTGCCAATACCACAACTAGGCTATGTCTACTGAGCTCCTCGATGGATCCTCCTCATCGCTCCAGCCATCTCCATCCCCCACTTGTGTCAACTCCCCTGCAACAGCCAACACCATACTCCCAGACCATCTCTCGTCCTCTGAGGAGGAGTACCCACCTGGTGACAGACCGATCCCCATCCCAGGACCCCTGCACACCCTTGAGACCAGTGACCACTGGGAGGAACCACTGTCCCCCGGCTCCATGCGAGCCATCGTTGAAGCAAACCCCATGCTCACCACTGTCCAGCTTCGGGCCATGGTCTGAGGCCTCATTAACACTATTGTCGTCAGGCAGCAGTCCCACAATGCTCACATCCACACCCTCCAAACCCTCCACCAGCAGAAAGAAGAACTCCTCACCACCCAGCTCGATGACGCCATTGAGGCACTCCACAAGGACAATTCCATCACCCAGTGCCCCAAGGGATATATCGAGAACACAGGGCAGATTCCTACTTTCCACATCCCCTGCGAAGATGGCAGTAACTGCTTTGCCTGCTTCATCAAACAGCTTCCGGACAGGTGAGTTGCCGGACTCCATGCTCTCTCCATGGACCCCTCCACAGCCCACATCATTGACCTCTATGCCACTCCAAAATATTTTGGAGAGAAGCCATTGCAGCCCCTCCCCAGCTGGTTTAGGAGAAAGTTGTGGGGTACCCCTGAAGATTACGCAGTTCTGGAGCAAGCTATTGCCAATCTGGATGATTGGGAAGCCTCAGCCAAAGTCAGAAGATATAGGAGGCATGACGAAGAAACCGAGCAACTCAAGGGCAAGATCTGTGCCCTTGAAGGCGAGCTCCAGGCAGCCCAGAGTGCCCGTGCACTCTGCAAAGAATGCCTTGTCGCGGCCTGCATCGCTGACAAGGTCAAACACCTGGAGGCATATTGACACACCCCACAGCTTGGGAGACAAGGCGGGAGGAGAGGCATGGCACTGAATGCTGGATCAGGACATGGACGTCCATACTAGCAGAGGGGTGATGCAACCAGCCTGGAGTGGTGCTGCGCACCGCGCTCCTGTAAGTTTTGGAACCGGCCATATGTGGAAGTTGTCAGAGTCATTGTGGAGTGGTGAGTCACTGCAAAGTTGCGCTATTATTGTATGATACAAGAGTCATTGTGGAGTGTTCTATTACTGTACCGGATTATGACTCACTGTGGAGTAGTTATTCTTAGGATACCTATTCATAGTGGAGTAGTGCGCTGGCATAGTTATTCTTAGTACTTGTCTGGTAGTATAAGTAAGGCTCCTTGGCGTCCCTAAGACGGCAAGTTGAGTCTCCTGTCTCAATTCATACCGTTCCCCTTTCCCCTTTCCCCCTGCTTCAAAGGAGTGGCTACTGCATTGTAGTGCAGCAAGCGGTAACTCCTACTCTACCAGTTGTCTAAGTCACTGTGAGACTTAGCTCATCTACTTCAAGAACTACTAGGCAACTATTGACATGGTCTACTGTTGTGGCCAAACCCTTGGCAGTGACAAGAGAAGTACTAGGAAGGGAACAATGGCTGTGTCTAAATGGAGTTGACAGTGGGTCATAGGGACCCAGGAGGCATGTGATCCTAATGAACAATAAGGGATCCATACTAGGATGGGGTGCGAGCTGAAAATATAGTACAGTGCCTCAGGCACACACAAGCACAAACAGTCTAAACAGACTACTAGCCGGTTCTACAACTTACAGGAGTGCAAGCAGTTGAATGCTTACCCCAGGCCAGTTACAGCATGAGTGGCCAGTCATCCCCTTGTGACTTATGCACATCCTGCCCCAGCAGGAAAAAAAAATCATGTCTGAGCTGAGTACCTTGAGTATAGTGGATATTACCAGGCGCATGGGGGCACAGTGTCACAGGGCAGCTCCCATGAGGGGAAGAGAACCACTGTTGACCAGTGAAGGGAGTGTTTGACCCCCAGGACTGGTAGAGCAGTCTAGGCCTGGGGTTGGTACAATACTGCTCAGACTTTGGTGTGGGTGTCCTAGGTTCCTGTCAGCTGGTTTGTAAGATGGTGGAGTGTCTTAGTAAAGCCCCTGTGGCCTCAGTAAGCAGTATTACGATAGCTAGGACGGTTTCAGCCCATTCAGTAGTGTACTTGTACCGATGCAGCAAGGAGACGAGGCTCCAAGTCGAGTCTCCTGTCAATAGGAGTAGTGGCTCTGTTTCTATCACTTCCGAGCTCAACCATGGCTTGTTGGACGTTTCTAGGCATCCTGTGTCTATTCTTTTGCCTCCCTCACATACCAGGGACACCAGGAGCCAGAGAGAGCTCTAGTACAATCAACAAGTCCTTATCTATGGACCAAGAATCTGTACCGGGGGTCAGAGGAGCTGCAACTCAGCTAAGTCAACCTCAGTGAAATCTATCAGCGCACCCCTCTAAAGACGCAAGTCCAGTGTCACTGCCCTCGCCAGTGACACACAGTGCATAAAGGAACAAGAGGTGCAGAAGTGGTGCAGGCCGGCTTGGAAGTCTTGTATGTATATGTATAGAGGACGCAGATGCCAGGTGGTCTGGTGAAGTGGCTCGTCAGTCAGGATATGTGGTCTCAGAAATGGTATGGGTGAGGAACTATTCAAGTTGGTTGAGCTGTATTGACAGGTGGTGCTTGGATGTGGTGTGATGCGTGCTCTGCTGAAGGAATGTCACTGGGTTTGAAGGACTGTTTGAGAATACACCACCTATTGTCAGGCTGAGGTGTTTGCAGGGTTAGACCTTGGTCCTGCACGTATGCAAAAAGGTAGTTGTCAATGAATCGCAGCGAGATTCTAAGATAAGATAACACTAAAGAGATAGCGCTAGTACACGCGCGTTAGTATCTGTAGGTAGCAATACAATAAGGAATACTCACTTCAGATGTGGGGACACAATCTGAAGTGTTACTATCGTAAGAGGCGTCCTTAAGTACAGTAGAACTAGGGTAAGGAGTGTGCAATATAGGGCATAAGGCCCAGCATAGTAGGGAGCGTTATCGTATATGAGATGTCTCTAATCATTAATCTATATTACGCGTATCGTAGCAATTCATGAGATCGATCGTGGAGTCCGATCACGCTAAGTGAGGCGATCGAGGCCGATTGCCTAAATCGGTCAGATGCGTGGGTACGCACTCCGACGCCGACCTGGTTGGCACTGGTCCACCTCAAGCCCTGATCTGGCTCAACATCTCCCCATGATTAAGACATCTCCGGATCAATGAGACCAAGTCCGGAAGTGAAATCACAGAGCTTCACGTGCGTGTGCGGCTTCATGAATCCATCAGCAAGCATGTCAAGTGTGGGTGTGCGGATGAGTTCAATAGTTTTGTTCTCAACATATTCATGGATAGCGTGATGCTTGATGGCGATGTGTTTGGAGCGTCTACCAGTGACAGGGTTAAGCGCGAGAT